>JAPYZM010003619.1:0-19638 GCA_030522845.1 Psyttalia concolor
CCTGATATCCTCTGTCCCTGTTGAGGTTGTTAGGGTTTTTAAAGATCTCCAAACCCTCTCGATACTTCCTTTCGAAATATCCTTGAGATTTGGCCAACAAGCCTCAAATCTAAGATCTCAGATTAAATTAGGTTTTGTCTTTTGACTTGACTCATGATTACGCCAATGATTTTTTATTTATTTTATCTTTATTTCAAAATATATATGCGATGATTGACTTCGAACGACATTCGTTAAGAATGTTTAGATTTTATTGGTAAATATGATTTTTTATTATAATAAAAAAAAAACATTTTATTTTTTCAAATCAACTTTTTTATATTGAAAAAAAAATCAATCTCAATATCCTCTACAGAAATTAATTCCAAAAATCGTTATATATTGGTTCTTATGGAATTTATATTAGAACACATATTTTTAATATAAGAATTACTGAAAAACAATTTTTTTTTAGATGAATCGTGGCGTAATTTGGGAAATTTTTGTGTTTTGCGTTGTTTTTAAAGTCGTATTCATGAGCAACTAGAAATAAAAAAAGACTTTCAGTAATGGCAAAAAACAAGTGAGAAATTGCTCTGGCATAGCATACCCTAACGGACCCGTCGATTCAAATTCCACTGACTGTCGATTCTGAGAATCGAGTCGATTGCCATTCCATCGATGGTCGATTGTGGTGTCGAGTGTAGATAGTTTAAACGACCTATAATCAAATTTCCTGAAAGTTGATTGCGAGTCGATTCAAGCTGGACATCTGTTGGAATCGAGTCTCAAAGTGAATTTCATTTCGATTGAAACTATTTCCTTATAATCTGTTTTTAATCGACTTACACTCGATCCCAACAGATTTCCAGTTTGAATCGACTCGCAATCGACTTTCAGGGAACTTGATTGTAGGTCTTTTAAGCTACCCAAACTCGACATCACAATCGACCAACGATCGAATGACAATCAACTAACCGGGTCGCTCGATTCTTATAATCGACAAGTGTGCCAGGGTATAGTATATAGGGTATAGTTTTCTTTGCTAATAGCAATATCCTTCCGAATGGCAACTTCGTATCATTGTCCCTATTGCATATAATACCGTCATATTTTTTTCGTTTCATCGAACTGTATAATTTTCTTCTGATTTTATCGTGTTGATTCCTTTCTCCTATTTATCCAACTGATGGGAAGTTGAAATCACTCTTATTATTACTAATGAAGTCAATTTGCATCTTCTATGTAGGGCAAAGAAATGACCAGCATGATTCGAATCTGCGTGCTATTGACCACTCACTTAGTGGCTTGTCAATAGAAGAGTCTCATTCTGACGAGAGGGTACAAGGCCTGCTGGGGCACTATTTTTTGACGAACGTGAGAATTCCCTTGTCTCCAGTTACAAGCACCATCAAATTGCTGTACGAAGCTGAGGATACAGATAATTTTGAAGTTAGGCTCATTAAAACGGAAGTTGAAACTCATGAGGAACCGCAATATTCATCCGCAAGAGTAGAAGATCGTAGAAGCAGCATAACCGCAGATTTCATCGACAATCCCAGTCCTATGGATGAATACGGACCTCTAACTGAAGTACTGTCTGTATCGGCCACTAGTTCGCCGCTACCAGTCTTACCGAACTGAAAGCCCAGTTCTGGACCTCTGAGAACGGCTTTTAGAAAGGTTTTAAGTTATACTCGCTGGATCTTTGGCCTTGAAAAAAACCCTCTCGTCTCAGGAGAAAAATGTGTCTGATCCTCGAGAGCAAGAAAATATTTTAACTTCTGGACCGTCGCATGCTTTCCGCCTCGAAGAAGCTGCCGAACATTTTCCGGCTCAACCACAAATCATCACCCATGTTCTAGAACCAGAGCGCAATTCAGTTTTAGATCCTTGCTCACCAACATCAGAAATCTCACCATTATCTAGTCGAAGAATTAATGTAGAAGATGAATGAATCAATCAACCAGGATGTAGTCATTCATCACCAAGAGGTCAATCCATGACCCGTCTTGAAGAGGCTAGGACTCTGACGAAGAATCACTACTGCAACGATGATTCCATAGGAGACGATTCCGATGGTGATACGCTGAGAGCCGTTATTTTATTCACTTTCATCTGACAGTAATACATCGTTTTGTCATCGACACGTCACATCAGATGATGAAATTTCTGAACTAGAATTGCTAGCTTTTTCACATCGTGTTGGGAATGCTCAACAAAATGCTCATGCCGATGATGTGATGAGATGCGGTCCTGATCTTGTTGATAGAGAGGAGCAGATTTCAGACCTCCATTTCAGGTTATTTCCTAAGCACAATCTAAGGACTTCTGATGAACCCTTCCGCCTAAATTTAGCCCAACCATCGCGACAGTCTGTGCGTTTAGAGGCAAGAAGACAAGGGAATATCCAAACGGTACAAGAGGAGTGTGATGGTGATGACTTTGAAAATGACGATAAAAATGATTGTCAGAGGTCCCAAGGGAGAGGTTGTTAATCATCACTAGACCAATGAATTTTTTAAATTCATTATTTCCGTGGTCGATAGAGATATTTTCAGTTGGAGATAGTTCGTTAAAATAATTTTTGAAATTCGAGGCCTCTTTGAAACTTTTCACAAACATTTGAGTGGTAACATTCTATTGAATTTTGCAAAAAAAATATTTTGGAATATTCCTTGTTCCTTTTATTTTAGAGACATCTTCAAAAAACTATCATGAACTGAAAGTAGGCTTATCTTCTCGTATTATGGTGCTCGCAATTTCCCAGTAATCGATTTTTTTCAGAAAGTTCAGAAAGTGACTTACATTTGCAATATTTACAATCACGGTCTCTTCCATCATTGCCTCAAAATCATTACAAAAAACAGCCGATAGTTGGGAATCGCGGTGGGGCTAAGGGGTCGAGGCGCAAAAAAGAGAAATACCCATACCAGGAAGAAACAACGAGTGAATCTGAATGGAATTCATTATCACTAGTGATGTCGATTGTGTTACCACGGCAAAAATTGTTGAGACCTGGAATAATCCTCGATCGTCGTATAATCTCCGATTACAACCAAAGAAAAATAAATTTTACTGAATTACTTTTATTGGTAACATGACTGTTGTGATTCTTAATTTTAAGTTTCATTAATGCATTATTATTAATTAATTTCATTGATTTTTCGTTTCATTAATTTAAAATTTTTTTTTTGCTTTTTCGTTTTGTTAACACCATTTAAAATTTACAAAAGGAAGAAGAAAGAACCAAATTATCCCATAGACGAATATTTTTAATGATTTAAAAAAAATTATAATTTTAGGGGAAAATTTGGGTATCCCACTTTTCCCGCCCTACCCATTTCGCCCGTCCCTCCCCTAAGTGTTTTTTCCACAAAAACTGAAATTCACAATGAGTTTGATGAAAGATATTAAATTTATGTACAACTGGATCCAATCATCACATTCAAAGAAGCCATCAAGAATGCAATTTTAAAGGAAAAATTGATGAAAACTCCAAAATTTCCAAATATCATGAAAAGCAAATGAATGAATATCGTTCAAACCAAGTATCAACTTAAATTGTCTGGTATAGACAGGAATATTCAAATCTATTATTGAATCTATTTGAAGCCTACTCTACATAGACATCAGTAAAATTGGGACAAAAAGAACAAAAAAACAATTTTTGAAAACATTCAGAAATAAAAAAGATCAATCAATGAATTGAATTTTAATCAACTCTTATGGAGACGGCCCACCATAGAAGAAAATCAATTCCATCCATTTATTGCCGAGCAATCGATGAAAATCGTAAACAAAATTTCATACATACACACACACACATGTACATACGTTCGGACACGGTCTAAAAATTGGATGTCCGGACTGGTTGCATCACATTGGGTTGATACAACATGAGCGATCAAAAACGTAAATTTGGCTGATTAGAAAGCTCCTATTCGAAAGCAAACAACAAATTTTGACACCTGGATAAATAAAGCTCAATTTTGTTTTTTAATAACAAAAATTGTATCGTCTATATTGAATAAATCGTCGGTCACTGGCAGATATTTGAATAGTGATATGATATTGAAGGTAATGTCATATTTTATTATTTATATAAATTGAAATTTGTATTTCCCTGAGGAGTGTTATTTAGCACTCGAAACGTTGGCATTTGCATATAATTTTGTTTGCTAAATAATTTCTGGAAACAGTATAAAAATCTATGTAATGAGATTATAATTACATATTGACAGAAATAATTGGAAAAACCATAATCATTTTGTAAAAAAAAGCAACTCCCGAGTGCAACAATTTCGAAATATCCCGCCGAGATAATTGAAATCGACACTATTGACACCCCCACTTGTAAACCGCCCTGAACCGGAAATGAAGACTCTCACCAGATGTCACTCCAAAAAAATGATCAACTCGCGTCTTTTCCATTTCCCACGAAGCGCGTCAGCAATCCCCCGCCACTGGTGATCGTACTGTCCCCCCAGCTTTTCTCTCCGGCTAATGGAATATAAAAAATATCACGGCTTTTCCAATAGCTACGACTTGCGGCCGCGTGTATAAGTTTCCAAGTTGACAGGATTTGATAATCTACGGCATTAATATCAATCATAATGGGCGGTGAAGAAGGTATTGGAGTAACGACCGGCCAGCCGAATCTCTACAAGCAAGATTTGTCCAAACTCGTGAGTATTTCCTCAAATCAAATTCTGAATGTACTCTAACCCAACCCACCGATGCTCACCATATTTAGACCCTGAAAATGTGTTACAACCATTGAAAATGCCATAAAAGTTCTGAGTAAAAAATTCTGAATCCAAATCAAATAAATTTGGGGAGTGATTTTTCCACTTTCTTTAATCATTTCGTTCACATCTCATTCAACTGTCACTCTCTGACTTGAAACTGAGCGATTTTCTTTTTTTCTAGGACGTTACAAAATTGACTGCTCTGTCCCCTGAAGTCATCAGTAGACAAGCAACCATCAACATTGGTAAATAATTTGAAAAAAAATAGTTTTTTTTTTCAATTTACTTGCGTGACTCCCTACAATTAATTTCTTCAATTTCGTCAGGAACAATTGGTCACGTGGCTCACGGGAAGTCGACAATAGTGAAGGCGATTTCTGGTGTCCAAACTGTGCGATTCAAGAACGAGCTTGAAAGGAATATCACTATTAAACTTGGTGAGTATATTTTTTATCGAAAAATTTTAATTTGAATTTACAGCATTAAATCAATCGATTCCATTTGTATCAGTTTAGCAAATAGCAGAATTGAGTAGAAATAGTAAAAATGGAAGACATACCACATAATAGGGATTAATTTCCGCCAAGAAGCGTTTCGTACGAAAAAACTCATGTTTTTGCAAATTCTGTTGCCAAGTAGCCTTTATGGATGGTCTCCCGTTATGGAGAAGTCACTATTTTTCATAGATTCGGAAAATTTAACAGGATACTTATTAATTCCTATGAGATTGATCAGTTTTCTGCGAAATATTCTGGCATTGAATATTTATCGGAGCATTTGCATTAACAAAATTACGAACTACCACTTGTAAAGAAAAGTAAAAAAGAAATGGAAAAGGGAACCAAGGAGATGCCATTTTTTAAACATTAACAAATTGAAGGCAGGTAACAAAGTTGTCGGCTATCCTGCCACAATTTTTAATGAAATAGGCGGAATCAAAGTAAGTCAGTCATTCTCAAAATTTGATGACCTTCAATAGAATACCTCGAACTGACGAAATTTACATAAAACCTTTTGTCAAACTGCCATTCATTTCAAAATGAATGAAAAACAATTTCAACTATTCATAGTAGACATATTTGGAATTCAAAGTAGTTATTCACCCGAGATGAAATCCTAATGAATGAAATGATGGAATGAGTTAATAGGCTTCAAAATATTTAATACTAAATCACGACTTCCTATCTAATATTTTCCCTTCAACATTCATATCCAACAAAAAAGACTTCATAGAGGAGAATTTAGTAGAATGTAACGATTTCTTATTTTCTTTAAAACCCAGAACTTTCCTTTGTAAATGCAAATAGGGACTTAGAGAAGATTACATCGTTCCATTTTGCCCTACTCTCCCCTACTAAATTACCTTTTACCGACTCTTGAGGATTTGTCATGATACACAGCAAGGTTGACTGAAACGGTTTTTAATTCATTATTTAAACTCAGTTATGCATTTCGTTTCACGGATTCCTATCATCATCGCCCCCCTCCCCCCCATTCCTCAAATAAAACGAGAAGAAAATCTCATAGAACCACCAGTTTCCCTCAAACTTTCAAATTGTAACACAACAGCCGTATCGTTTCACCTAAAAAAAAACGTAAAAATCATGCAATTAAACTATGAACAAACGACAAAAATCTTTTTACATAATGCAATTGACAAAAAAAAACTACGAAGAACGAAGAGGAAGCACCCAAGGCACCCTCAGCACAACCGGAGCGTCACAGCAACCCCAAATAACTTCGGCAAAAAGTTCTACTTAAAAAATTGAAAAAAAAAAAAATTAAACTAAAATAATAACGAAAAGGCGATGGATGAGTGCAGTGAATGACGTCGTTTTTAAATGTTTGGCATTGCAGAAGCTCGTGCGACGGAGTCAACCACCGGAGAAATGGCTGAACTACCAGGTGACACTAGTGAAATGCCAATTTCAAGTGATAAACGTGCTAGAGCATCAACAGGACAGTCTCCACCACCGACAAAGCGGGTGAGACGTAGTTCGAGCGATGATAAAACCAGCGAAGACTCAGCCTTTCATGAAACAATGATTGACGATGATGATACCCCGATCCATCCAAAAGATATTTCACTGAAAGGAAATGACGACCGCGAGATATACAAAAAATATGGCTTAAAGACACTGAGTATAAAACTCAATGACATATACAAAAGTGGATACATTCTGCCAATGGCTTCAGAGTTCTACGAAGTAGAACGAATACTAGACAAAAAAGTAAAAGACGGAGAGACTTTATACTATATAAAATGGAAGAACTGGAGTTCGGATAATAATACGTGGGAACCAGCCAAAAATCTGATAGACTGTCCAGAATTATTAGACCAATTTGAGACTGACAGAACGAATCTTTTAGAAAAGTTTAAAACTACCGAAAACTTTTATCCCGATACGGCAGCTTTAGAAGCCCACATGAAAGACTTGAAACGCCTGAAAAAGTCCATCGACGATGTCGAAGTGGAAGAGACGAGTTTATACAAAAATCTTCGCACTCACTTCAAGCCTAATGCCGAAACTAACGTCAAGTTGATTGAGAGGATTAAAGCGGGAATAATCCATTCGATGTACTGCTCCTCGAGGAGGGATCAGCTGGAGTCATTGCAGGGATGGGAAACTGAGATCAACACCATCACTAAAGGGAAACCTGTGGTGACGGTGGAGAATGTTGTGGACTTGGAAGTAACTCCTCAAGATTTTTACTACATCGACGACTACCTTCCAGGCGCTGGTGTTACTATCCCAGATGAACCACCCATTGGCTGTGAGTGCGAAAAATGTGATGCCAAGGCCAAATGCTGTTTTGCTCAATATGAAGGAGGCTTTCCTTATACCACTGGCTGTCGTGTTCGGGTACCTCCAGGCACACCAATCTACGAATGCAATAAACGCTGTACATGTCCACCTGATTGCAAAAACAGGGTTGTACAGAGAGGCTCTATGGTGAATTTATGCATCTTCAGAACTGCTAATGGGCGAGGATGGGGGGTAAAAACTAAAAAATTGATAAAGAAGGGGACTTTTATTACTGCCTATGTGGGAGAAGTCATTACAAATGAGGAGGCTGAAAGAAGAGGAAAAGAGTATGACGCAGCTGGTCGAACCTATCTTTTTGACCTTGATTTCAATGAGGTTGAGGAACAGTGCCCTTACACTGTTGATGCTGCCATGTATGGGAATATATCGCATTTTATCAATCACTCTTGTGAGCCTAATTCGGCAGTTTATGGGGTCTGGATTGATTGTTTAGATCCCAATTTACCGAAACTTGCGCTTTTTGCTACAAAAGATATTTATAAGGATGAGGAGATCACTTTTGATTACATGTGTCAAACTTCGAAGGGTTTTGAGAAGAAAAAGATGACGACCATGGGCCAGTTGAGTGCCTCGAGTGAGGGGAGGTTGGCAGAGGATAACGGAGAAGGGGTGGGAGAATTGCCTGAGAACAAGACCAAGTGCAAATGCGGGTCTAAAGGATGTAGACAGTATCTATTCTGAACCTATTTCAGGGATCGACGATTTTTTAGGCTCATATCATTCATAAGGATTCATCGATTCGATTTGATTTGTTGATTAATTCTATTCTTCGTTGATGAAGAATTGTAAAATTTTGGGGAAGTGATGGAACATGATTGAGGGACTGACTTTCAGGAGGTTCGGAAAGCAATTTCGGAAAAGGATATTTTTTCTAATAAATTTTTCATAATCACGAAAATATGCCCTTTTGGAAATGATTGTTCTCTAGATAAATTAATTATTGACCATTGACAATTTCAAGGTTTTATTTAATTCATATAATTAATTGTAAGACATTTTTTAAGGGAATTTCTCACAGTTACAAAAGAATATTTGAGATTTTTTCTCCTAATGTTGATTTATCTAGCAGGAAAATGTTCAGAATTTATTTGAGGAACTTATGAAGTTATAAAAAAATAGTTCTGGACGTTCTCGCCTAAAATATATTTTCAAATGCATTACTAATGAGCGGGAATTTCATATTTCAATCGAGTATGATCCATCCCTGTTGATTGTTTTATGATCCCAGTAAGGAATGATTTTAGAGAGCAATGTGTACATAATTTTTTTCATTGTAGTCAGTTCAACAGCTATAAAAAAATATATTTTTGTCATGACTGTAGGTAGAGACTCCTGTATACAAAACAAAGCGAAGTATCCGTGAAGGCCTGCCTTACGGCCAGACTGACCGAAAAAAATGTAAATTTTCCTTTCTAGAATCACATATTTCTTATCCGAAGTAAAATCATTATTAATACAGAAGGACAAAGCCAAATGTAACGTATAATTTTTTCAAAATCCTAGTTTCTTTTCATTAATCTCAAAACGTTCCATTTTTCCCTTGTCTCCCCTAAGTCGTAATGTCATCACTAGACAAAATAGCACATATCTTATCGACGGTTCAAAAGTTTCAATAATGAATCGTTGCAGTGAAAAATGCCAGATATTTTTTGTTGAATAGTCCTCGAGCTGCAACAAAAGTTTTATTATGGGTTTTTTTAAAATTATGTATTCTGCGGGTCAATCTATAATTGACAAGTGTTTATTATGCATGTGAAAAAAAACATGATTACCCCTGCCAATTGTTGAACAATTTCAATAATGAGGTCCATGATAAAGAGTATAAGTATTAAGGTTCTTATCGGTAACTCAACACGTTCTATCATTTCGCCCTGGAATTTCAATGTTAATTCTCACAATAAGAATTTTTGATGAAAATTTTTAACGTTCTTTTTTTTTTAGTACTTTATATTATTGATGGTTAACCACATATTTTTACGTCATTGTCATCACGCACCTCACACCACCAGTGAATTTGTATAAAGTTAAAGTATGAAATTGAATAGAAAGAGAGGATTCCACTGTCCCATGTTTTCTGGTTTGTTCTATAAAATTTAGTTTTATCGACGCCAAATTTCGAATTGAAAAGAAAATTTAAATATTTGTTCGAAGAGAGTAAGGAAATGCATAACTGCCGTTATTATTAGGTGATTTAATGTAATCAATGCGTAAGAAATGAATTTGTAACAAATTTAAGGGGATAAATAAATTTCATGTTTTTTTATATGTGAATTAATTTTTATGAGGGGATATTCTTTTGGAATCAATTACAGGATATGCCAATGCTAAAATTTACAAGTGCGATAATGAGAAGTGCCCGAGACCAGCGTGCTACATTTCTGGTGGATCGAGCAAGGATGACTCGTTTCCGTGTCTGAGACCTGTTTGTTCGGGCAGATTTCAGCTGAAGAGACATGTGTCTTTTGTAGACTGTCCAGGACACGATATTCTTATGGCTACTATGCTGAACGGTGCTGCTGTTATGGACGCAGCATTGCTTTTAATTGGTAAACTAATTCATATTCAACGACTTTTTGTTTGGTTTTTCATTTTTTCATTACATTTTTTTCATTGAAAATTGGATGACGAACACGTATTTTTTAGAATTTTTTTTTCTTTCTGGAGTCGAATTTTTTTCATTGAACTTAGAGGAAAACCAGTATTGTCCCTCGTATTTGGGGATATATCAGATGTCACGTAATCTTCTGAGGAAATTTTATACATTTTTATAACTCGAAGCACTTGAGATATTACTATTAATTTTTTTTAATCCTTCCGAACACTTATTTAGACAAATGATATAAGTCATTTTCCTTATATCATTTTGAAGATAAATACACTGAGCGTAAAAAATATTCTTGAGGAGCGTTCTGATTTGTATCATGCCTTGAAAATTGACAAAAAAATATTGTCTTTTACTGAGAAGAGAAACGAGAAAGAGGAGAAACATTCTCCAAGAATTTTTATCCTAATTCCAAAGACTGTTCATAACAAAACTGTCCTTTCTCACATTAAGGCTTGTGGAATTAATTTATTCGAAAATGTTGGAATTTCCAATTCACGATATTTTTAATGTTTCAACCAGTAGCCTTGGTTCGCGAAGTCGTTTTCTTCTTGTGCTCCGGTTGCTCCTCATTTTTCCGATAAATATATATTTTATGCCATAGGTGCCCGTAATCACGCGATTCTAACCTCACTTCGCTCGGTTAAATCGCGGATTACGGGCACAATGACATAAAATATTGTATGGAACTGTTTTTTGGCTCCTGGGATTATAACACTCGCCTTCGGCTCGTGTTACAACCTCCCACGAGCCAAAAACACCATTACGCACATGTTGCATAATATACTATTCTTGACAAAAGGTGTCTGTTCTCAAAACAAGATATTATTTTCGTGTTAATTTTTAAGTCATCAATATCTTCATAAGAGTAAGAGTAAGACATGCCAAAAAATAGTATATTATGGGACATGTGCGTAATGGTGTTTTTGGTTCGTGGGAGGTTGTAACACGAGCCAAAAAACACCGTTACGCACAAGTTCCTTACAATATTTTATATCATTGTGCCCGTAATCCGCGATTTAACCGAGCGAAGTGAGGTTAGAATCGCATGATTACGGGCACCTATGGCATAATGTTTTTTCTGTCAGTGTAAGCCATTTGTCCTAAGTAATTTGGGAAAAGTCATCAAATTTTTTGTAGGAATATAATAGAATAGTAGATTTCTTTCTACACTTCCATCTCTTTACAAACTGATTCAACGTATCAGTTCGACGTTTCTTATCATAATATCAATGTCTCTGGAATATTATACAAAGACTTCCTTTGGTTTGAGGCACACGTTCGTGAAATGCAAGAATTACACAATGCAATCAAATCCGGATAGGTTTGGGCTCGAAAATGAAATTGACATACTTATAGATATTCGCTTTAAATTCATTTGACAATTTTTTTTACACTTTTGGATCTTTGAGAAAAGAAGTGTCAAAATGTCGGGAACTGTGTGAAATGCATACTTTGTAAAGTTAAAAAGAAACAATTTGAACGTAATCTTTCCCCGAAAAGATCTGACTATGATCTAAGTTATCATAGATTTTACTAGTTCGCTATATTAGTGGAATTTTTGGTTGGATTTACTAAGTAAAAACATGATGAAATGCAGAAAAACACTCAGATTCTCGGAATTTATTTTTGAAAATTATGTCATTTGAAGTTTTTTACGTCCATACTAATTGGTGCCGGTTTTTTAACGAAAGGGGGAGGAGTCAGCTAGCGCTTGTTCAATTTATCGGGACTTTGTTTCCTTAAAAAATCGAGAAGGCGATCAACCTTAATTACAATCGAAGTTTTCTCAGATTATATTTTTTGTGAAAATTTAGTGTCCTGTTCATTCATCCTACTTTTTGAAAATTTAACATCAGTAACGGTTTCATTCACTATGTTATATGTTTTTCCTCGATCTTTACCCTTTCCAATGATAGCTTCAAACTCGATATTCAACAGATTGTATTATAAATTATGGTTAGTGGTTAGTGTAATGCGAACAAATATCATTCAACTGTCTTTCACTTATTTTCAACAATTGCGACCATTGCCTGTATACTACACTTCAAGGTACAATGTGGATCTCAAATGTCTACAATACAGGTTTGATTGGACGCTAGCCATTATCAGGAAAATAAAAGACAACTCAATAATTAGTCTCACGTGGTAACAGAACACCACCAATTTCTCGAATTTTGTAAACCAAATTTCCCGCTCAATTTTTTAATATTTTTCGAAATTAAAGCAGATTGATCTGCATCATAACCAATTCGCAATTAATGCACTTTGTTTTTCAAAAAATAATCACCTTGCGCTTGGAAAGTCGTGAAAAAAATTTATCATACACTAAGCTTTCTATTACTCCTTAACAGTTGTAAGTATCATGTTCACGATTCCCACAATGGAACCTCCTTTATTTAGCATTTTTCTTGATTTTATTTGCTTTGTGTACAGAATATTTCATGTACGTATTTCTATATCCCTTAGCTGGCAATGAATCATGCCCACAGCCTCAAACATCGGAACACTTAGCTGCTATTGAGATCATGAAGCTCAAGCATATCGTCATTCTGCAGAATAAAATTGACTTGGTGAAAGAGGGACAGGCTAAAGAGCAGTACGAACAGATTCTCAAGTTTGTTCAAGGTGAGTAGTATAGAGTGTTCAGCGAGGCTGATAAACTCGAAAATGCAAGGAAAGTTAAATGGCCTGCAAGATATAGAAAATTTTGACTAAATATATTGTTTTGAAATGTCCTAATTTTATTTTCGTCACATGGCTCGATAATAATATATTGTGCAACTAGTGCGTAAAGTAGCACTTTTTCGCACGAGTGCTAGGCGATCACACGAGGCGAAAAAGGCGATACGCACGTGTTGCACACCTACTTTTTTTTGTGTGCGGAGTGCGGAAAAGTCAAGATCGTGCGGAAAGTGAAATTCGAGTGCGTAAAGCGTAGCTTTACACACGAGTTTCACTGTGCGGAGAAGTACCGCTTAACGCACGAAAACCGGTACCGAAAAGTGAACTTTTTGGGCAGGTATTGCAAAAATTACGATTCTTACTTGGTTTCGCTCGGCCAGATGGTAGTTTTTGGCCCATATGGTGAACATTAAGCTCCTCAGACACTCCACAATGCATTTCCCAGCTTTATGATGGGATTCGGAGGCGACAATTAAACATCAAATTCATAAGAAAATACGTTGTGGGACTTGTGATTAAAAATTATAATTGTTCATTCCTCATAGACAGGGTAGGTTGCGCATTCATTCCTCTATTAATTATTTTAAAAAGTGGTCGCAGAATAAAAAATTGGAGAAGTTACATTCGATTCGATCGCGGTATTGCGACTTCTGGGTGGTCGATAGAACGGAATTCAGTGCCAACAGGTGACCTCTAAAACTGTCCTGGCCGCGATCAGTTACGGCTAAAGGAGATCGGAAAAATAAAAATAATTTATGACTGAACAGAATCTTCTACTCCAAACGCTTTCAGCTCCCGTATATCTCGGAGGGGAACGTGTTGGGTCGGTTATTTTCTGTAAGACTCTTTCGAGTCTTGTCGAAGACAACTCGCCGTACCGCGACCAGGGTTGCAATGCAATTCTGGCTAATTATCGTTACTTTACCTCGGTGGACAACTTCAGAGTCTCCTGATTTTATGGATGGTAGTTATAGAACGGAATTCGACTTTTCGGAGCCTTCCCACTAACGACGGTGGTATCGCCGGAGGGTGTCAGCAACTGATTGATTTTCTTTGCTCTGTTCTGCTCTGCTTTGGATCGTATTCTGATTCTTGAAGAATTGGCGTAAATTTGTCAATGGCCCAATTTGCTGAGCTTAGCGGGCCCACATTTTATTTCATTAAGACTGTCTCTTGTCATCATTGGCAGAGATTTACACAGTCTACTTTTGCTGAACTGAATTCCAAAACCATGAGATTGCTTAGGTAGATATCCAATTTACATCGTGGACTGCTTACCATAATCTTGAAAGAAGATCCTGGGACTGACCAATGTCGGGATGACTGGAGAGGGGAATCATATCCCAAATGCCCATCGTCTACCATATTTTTTATTATTTCTATATTTCTTGAGAAACCGATCACTTCCAATACCTCACATTGTTCATCGAGTTTATCTTGAATCCATTCTGCTTTGAGAAGTGTGCAATATTATAAATTCTAGAAAAAAGGTATTAGACGATTTTTGTCTTGCTATTATACCTTTTAACGCTATGATTACTGATTTCTGTGCCGGCCAATTATTGTGCACTATCATGTTTAGTCCCACACAGTTCGATGCCAATCAATAAATTACTTAATTCATCTTCCTCTTGTATTTGTGTGGTGAAACCTCAGTTTGGTTTTAGCTTGCAGTACATCGAGAAGAAGTTAAAATAAGGGTTTTTAGTTTTTATCTTTATTTTGATTCTTTTGTTGCAATGCACAGGCATTGTCGATTTTTTAACCTAGTGTCAAAATCGAAATCGGACTTAGAAGACTTATTGTTGTCATAATGAATTGAGCTCAATATTCATCGTAACACGTGCAGAAAAAATTTTCGCAACGCATTATATGAACTCAACAAAGTGTTTCGTTGACATTTTTCAATACAACCTATGCTTTCTAGAGAAGTACGGTCATTTAGATATCGGGTGATATTAAATAATAAGAAAAAAGGTGACTCCGAGACGACCCAACCTTGACTATTCACCACAGAAAGTAATCAAGAAAACTAAATAAGTGATTTTTATTAGTTATCATAGAACAGCGTGGGATTAAGCACTCAAGTGTACAATGATTATCATACGGAGTAGTTAACAGTAACAACGGAGCAAGAGAGAAACCCTTTCTTAATACGTCCTTCGTATTGACCTTCACCTTTTTCGAAAACTTATCGTAGCACACACTTCCAGTACACAAAGAAACCCAAATAAAACCGAGGAAAAATGCAGAGAAATGTTACAGAAAAAAGTTCAAATGTGAGTCTTTATATTCTTTGTTCAACTTATCATTGTTGAAATTTCAAGAGGGATTACCGAGGTGCATTTCCTCTGATTAATTTCTTAGTTCGGGGGTATCCTGACGGTCACGTGGTTAACGGACCAATCTGGGTGGTTATTCGGATGAAAGGTGTAATACTGCTTTTGATAGCGCTGCTCCCGTTGATGTTGTTTCTAGTCGAATTGCCTGTAGATAATGTCAATTCTAGTAACTAAATTCTAAATTCTAAATTCTATTGACTCCTTAAAATTGAAATTTTATACAATCATTTTGCAAAACTCATTATTTCTCCTGATTGATTGTCTGGACCAGTTCCAAAGCTTCAAGACAAACGTCGAGGTCAGAGTGAAGAAAAAAAAACACCACAGGAATCAGATTCCAATTGAATTGAATCGGGTTGTTATTTGTTTTCCATATTGATATAATGGAAAACAAAAGTTCTTGTGTCGCTCCTCACTGTCACTGATTTCGGTATAAAAAAATCGATTTGCATTGTATGATATTGAAAACAAATCGAGAATGGATGATAAATGAGTTTGCGCAGGAGTAGGTACCTTGTTGGATATCTTGTTGAATAATAAGTCAAGACAATCGAACTGTTTTCGCTGAATTTTTGACAGCCTTTTTTTTCATTTCTGTATATTAAACAAAACATCTTCATCTTTCAGTGGAAAACAATAGAATTTTTTTGTGGCGACGTTGGTTTTTTAATTTATTTTTATACATCGTAACATGGTTCTTGGTAGATTGATCAGTTTTTAGGGAATGCGAGTTCTACGCATGTGTATCGTTCAAAGCTTGTACCTTAAAACATATTTTTTAGTTATTTTTTCGTATTTTTTCATTTTTCATGGTTTTTTACGATACTCGAATTTCATTGACTGTCGTTCGAGCGTTAGTACCAATCGATGTGTTATTCCCTTGGAGTTTTGGTGCTGACAGGGAGTCGGGTCTCGGTTTTTGTCTCTGACAGGTACTACGGGCAATTAACGGCGGTACACATAATTATTTATTTATAACATATTTTAGTATTTATAATTTTGTCGAAAATGGCAGGGGGATTTCTAGCTGTTTCAATAACGTGTTGTGTTGAAATTGACCAACAGGTACCGTTGCTGAGGGAGCCCCAGTAATACCCATTTCAGCGCAACTGAAATACAATATTGAGGTCCTCTGCGAGTACATTACCACGAAAATTCCAGTTCCAATGAGGGACTTTACGTCTGAGCCCCGGCTGATTGTCATTAGATCGTTTGATGTCAACAAGCCTGGTTGCGAGGTTGATGATCTGAAGGGAGGGGTTGCTGGTGGAAGTATTTTAAAAGGCGTCCTCAAGGTGAGATTCGTTTTCATGCTTTATTTCGTTTATCATTTCAATACATCTCATTCATATTCTTACGCGTACCAAAATTCCTCCATTCCGTCTAATGAAAAATTTGAGAGAGACTAATTCATTTCAATTTGTTATTTGTCAGTGCAAACAGTAGTTGTCAAAGTAATTTATGAATCCAGTAAACCTTTTATAAAATACAATTCGTTAACTCAATCGGTAAGAACCCCTAATGATTAATCGACAGGTCCCAGGTTCGAATCCCAGCAATCGATACTAGCGATTTTAAATCCCATCCAATGCTTTCCTGTGGTGTCACAAGAATAACGAAAGCTATATAAATTCCTTTTTTTGATATTGGCCTATTTCATTATCAGTCATGAAGGCCAGTAAAAAGTGATATGGCTCTGATGGATCAGATTCACAGTTAACTCTAGATTTTCTTAATAAACTGGTTTTCTCGACAATCCCGGAGTTTAACTCCAGGTCTGACTTATTCGTCCATGGATCCCTCATGAAGCTTAACGATTCATAGTTTTTGAAACATTCGTATTTTTTCAAAAATAGGTCTTTTGACATTTAATTATAGATTGTTACCGAACTTGAATTATCATTTTAATCGGTAGGCTCTCGATTCTGTCTGAATATGATTAGAAACACACTATTCAGTGCAGGATATTGTTTTAGGAATTTCCATTTTTAAATAATCTTTTTAGTGACGAACTAGAAAACGAATAGCTGTAATCAATGAAATCACAGTTCAAAAAGTTCATTTTGATATGCCTTTGATGAATTATAGCATTGTGAACCTCGTATGAGTACTTATGAAAGTGCATAACACCGATATGAATTTTTTTTAAAAGGAGAATTTTTATTAAATTTGCATATTGATCTCTTATAATGTTGAAATCGTGATTAAGGTTGGCTGTATGAGAGTGATCTGCAGGCTATAAAGATTCATTTGATAGCATACGATTACAGATCAGAGTTCGATGAGATTAGATTCAGAATCTAGATTTTATAGAAGCTCGTCATAAAATTTCAAAATCATCAAAAAAACTCAATTTTTATTTACAATTTTTTCTTGTTCGTGAATGAATGAAAATCGATCGATATTTAAATGCTCTATTTTTTAATGCTAAAGAAAATGTTTCTCTCATTCAAAACACAAATCATTTATTCATTTATTAATCGGGAATAATTGACTAATTGTACGTTCATATATAATTCAGGTTGGTATGGAAATCGAAGTTCGACCAGGTCTTGTTTCGAAGGATGGTGAAGGTAAATTGACATGTCGTCCAATTTACTCTCGTGTAGTTTCTCTCTGTGCTGAGCAAAATGAATTGCAATTCGCAGTCCCTGGTGGTTTGATCGGTAAGTCTCATCGTATATATTTTTTTTGTTATTGAAAGCGGGCGTCTGCGAGAAGTGCAATGAATTGATTATCATGGTTCCAAGACGTAATTCTGTTGAAGCTGAAAAGCCTTGACCGCGCAATAGTCAGGTGACGAGGATGTAGAAATAGGTTTATCTCCTCCTTGAGGATAAAAAAGTGTCTGTAAGCCCTTGAAATGTCTGTCATGGTTACTCTATGAGCTCCATAAGAGTTATAAATCTTATTAATGAGTTTGATTCGGGGACTTTGAATATTCGTGTGAAACAGCAATCATGCAATAGTATATGGTGCAACTACACTGAGAGAAAAACGTACTTTTGGCTGAAAGATTAATTCTTGGTTCAAGAATTTTTTTTTACTATGGCATAATTCTTGTGCCAATCTTTTTCTTTTTCAGTCAAAAGTGCGTTTTTCTCTCAGTGTAGTGCGTAAAGTAAAACTTTTTCGCACGAGCTGTGCGGTTGGGCCGGCCACGAGTGCAAGGCGATGACACGAGGCGAAGAAGACGAGACGCCCGTGTTACACACTCAATTTTTTGCAATACCTGCCAAAGTTCGCTTCGAGAGAAGCTTTGGAGGGCAAAGTGGTTTCTTGTGTGCGGAGTGCGGAAAAGTCAAGCTCATGTATTAAGCGAAATCCAAGTGCGTAAAGCGAAACTTTACGCACGATCTCTGACTTTTACGTACACTGTACGGAAAAGTACCACTTTTCGCACGAAAAACCGTACCGAAAAGTAAACTTTTTTGGCAGGTATTGCAAAAACAAATGTAAGGTCTAAAAACGCCCGACATAATTATTTTCGTCATATAAAACCGAAATTGTATATTTTTCACCTACGGCGGATAAGCAGAGAAGTCGTTCCCACGTGAAAAATCACGACCCGAGCCGGAGGCGAGAGTTGTATGCATGAATGCGTGAAAAATGTTTGTCTGATTCTCTTCCCATATTATTATTATTATTATTATTTTTTCAGTAGGGTTGTCTTTGATTTTTCTGTCAAAATGGACCAAAGTGGGCGATTCTAACCAAGCGAAGCGAGGTCACAAACTACCATGTAGGCAGAAAATACTTTTGGGACTAATGTGAAGGTTACAGGCTGAGGCGAAGCAAAGGAATTCAATCACACGAGTCAGAATAGTAGATTACATACCGTGGCCAGTAAAGTAAGGAATGTCTCAGATCACATGTAATTGTCGGCCGAAGCGAAGCCGAGGCCAACAAACATGTGATCTGAGGCTTTCTTATTTACTGGCCAAGGTGTGTATACTATTTTTCTGCTCGACGTCGCCGGAAAGTGGCAACTTCGTTTAGCGCAGCGGCCCGAAAGTTGACGCTTTCTGGCCGGATGGTAGAAACGGTTGTTTTCAGCCAAATGACAATCATAATTTTTTCTTCTGAATATTCAGAAAGCCCTGTTTTATGAGTGTGATGAAAGTAAATCAAAAAGTAAATTAAATAATTTATTACCTAGAGAAGCTAAAAAAGACTGTTTTAACAGAAGAAACAGTCGATCTTTCGTTTACTTTTTTTTACTATTTCTACTGCTACAAAAAAATTTTACGTTACACGCGCGTGTAAGTTCAAATTTACAGTGCTGTTTTCAGGCGTGTAAACGCGCGATTACGCACGATCCCAAAGCTGTGGCGTAATATGTCACAACTGTTGAATAATAGTATATTATGCAACATGTGCGTAATGGTGTTTTTGGCTCGTGGGAGGTTGTAACACGAGCCGAAGGCGAGTGTTATAATCCCACGAGCCAA
>JAPYZM010003620.1:0-24085 GCA_030522845.1 Psyttalia concolor
TATGCACTGGTTATTAATTATGTCAACATTCATATGAACTTTTGAGTTCACATTTGACATAATATTCTTTAAATATCATCTTTCAGGTTATAGAAATTGTGACTGGTACGCTCGAAAGTAGCTACCTATGTTATTGGGCAAGGGCCCAAATCAGTCCAATTCAAATCAGGATTTGAGAGATAATTTGAATAATTGGTAGGTTACTGGGAATCAGTGATGAATAAAATATCGTGAAATGAGCAAGATCCATGAGGATTTGGGGACCTGATCCGATTTCCATTCATACATATATATCCAAATCCGATCAAGAGACCTGATCCGGTTCGGAACAATTCCACTTGATCAAATCTTGATTACAACAGCCGTTACATAATTGATCGGAGCCTGATCCACTCACCTTATCACATTCTGATCAATCCTAAGGCCTGATCCGACTCTGATCTGAACCTGATCGAAATTTCCACTGGGTACCTGAAAGTACGCATTTGCGGGCAAAAATTGGGTTGTGAAACAATCTCTTTTGTGGCCAGCACAGTTACAGCGCCATTCTTTCGTCGCGAGTACCCAAGTAGGGTTTGCCAATCGTCAATCATTGGCCCATGGCTTGGTTGCAATCTGGCGTACATACTATTGTGCCCAAAAAATGGCCAAAGATTGGTCCAATTATGGAGCTGCATACATTGAACGCCAATCTCTAATCAAAGTATGGACCGATATAGACAGGCCAATCGTTGGCACACCATCTCTAGGCCAATATTTGACCAAGAGTAAGAGTGCCAAAGATTGGCGCTTTAATGTTTGGCCAATAACTGGCCAATTGTAGACGCACCAAGCATTGGCACACCATTACTAGGCCAACACTTAGCCAAGGTCAGATTGGCCAAGCATTGGTGCTGCAATATAGGGCCAATACGTAGCCAATGATGAACACACCAATCATTGGCGATTTAATGGCATGGCAAGAATTGGCCAAGGCCAGCAATGCCAACCATTGATATTCTACCAATCATTGCCGGGAAATCCAGCTTTCTGGCCTTGGGTCGTAATGCACTATTCCAGCGGTTGTTGCATAATATCCTGAATCTAAGATTGCAAAATTTTTGTCATAAATTAAGCAACTAGACTTAAGTCGAGAAATCCCATTCCCATTTAAACAAAAATTATCTTCGTCGTTGGAATCAGTAAAAAATTTCGTGAAGAAAATTTTTCATATCTCAGTGGAAGATAACATATTTTCTCGTCAAATTTCGAGTCATGAGTTTCAACATGCAACTGAAAAAAAATGTTAATTTTCTCGCACTCATCTTGTGGCAAATGACTCTTATAATAAGGGAATCAATATTTGACGAAATTAATCGCAACAAAACCCGAAGTTAGTAATTTTATATATTCAGGTAGAAAAATGAAAATTTCTCCACAGATTCTCTTCCAAAGGCATAAAATTGAAATAATTTATTAAATTCGATAATATTCAATCCAACGTGTAGTATTTTACTACAAACCTTACCACTTAGCGTTACCCAGTATTCACGACGGGGACGCGGCGTGTATGACCCCCACATCGTCTCAATGATAAAATGATATAATGGCGATACATATCTTTTTTTTTCCACGCGGTTATTGACTTACGCCCTAAATGGGGCACTACGAAAAACCATAAGTCGCAGGGAACATTCCGAGGAATCCAAGCTGAATTAAATCAATTGATTCCATTAAAACTGAAAATTAGTCATTTTTTATGCTTGGGTAGATATACGAACCCTTCCCTCAGCTTCTTCTGAAGCCGTAAAATGAAAGAAAAATTGTATAATTTTGATAATACTAAATGAAACTTGTGGTTAGACGGGTGTGGTCAGACTCGAAAATAAGTTAATAACCAAATTGAGTCCGACTCAATTATTATTATCGATATTATCTAGTTTTAGTCTTAAGTGGTGAATTAATTTAGTTTCACAGAAATAGTATATTTCTCACCTAGGAAGAAAAATTAGACAAGTCCTCGCCTGAAAAATGGCCACGTGGAGAATCCTTGTCTGATTCTCCTCCCGAGAGTTGAATACGATTTTTCTACCAAAATGGACGCTCAAGTCGCTCGCGCGGTTGGAACCGCTGACTTTCAGTCCATGGAGACAAAAAAATTCTTTGAAGTTGCTGTATATAGCTTTACCAACAATACTTTCTAAAAACATTTTTTTCTCCCAATATTTTTCGCTCCCAAACCCCACTCCGTAAACTCCTCCAAATGATTTCCCCTCCCGAAATTCCCAATTCTGGGATTTGTTAGTCTCCTGTAACTCAGTGTCAAATATCTTTCGCAATTTCCCAACCCAGTTATTTACCATTTACTTCAACGTATCTCCCGTCTCCCTCTCCCATTATGACCCACTCCACCCCCCCCCCCTCTCTCTCTCTCTCTCTCTCTCTGTCCCTCTCTCTCTCTCTCTCACCGATTTAGCGTGTTTCCATAATGTGTGAGAGAACGCGCAGGTGACAACACTCATGACAGTCACATGACGTTTGTGGCCATGCCCGTCAGGGACCTAATTATCGCTCGGCATGTGCACCGAATGCGTTTACGCACGTTTCACGCCGAGTGTTGTTTTACCAAAGGCTGGTCGGTTACCCTGGGTATTCATCGTTCAACGCAGCACACGGCACAGAAGTTTATTGAAAAGCTCGTCATTCAGGGAAATAACAAAAAAAAAAAGGTGTTTGCACTTGTTGGGGAGATAAAGTTTCAATTTATCAAGCGATACCAAACCGCACAGAGGAGGAAAAAAAAGCAAATACAATTGTGAAATAAACATTGAAGGAAACAGTTTGAAAAGATCAGAGGTCAAGTGATTTATGTTTGTTATTTCGGTCGATGAGGGGAATTTCAGTGTCCCTCATGGTCCTCATAGGCTTATTAAGCTTAGAAAAGTTATTAGAATTGAATCGACTCGATTCGAATTTGACAAACGGTGAAATCTGTATTTTTTACTAGTTTGTTAGTTTACTTAGACGTTTTGGCCTCCCAATGGAAGTTTTGTAATCAGTCAAATTTAAGTTTTTGATTTTTCATGTTATATCAACTCTACATGATGCAGTGAGTTGGACAATGCAATTTTTAGATCGTGACCGAACGTATGTACGCATGCATGAAATTTTTTCATCGATTTTCGTCAATCGCTCGGCAATGAATTGATGAAATTGAATTTTTGTCTTTTCAAGTGGAGGTATGATTGGGTGCTATTTATAACCGTTGATTAAAATTCAATTTAATGACTGACTTCTTTCATTTTTTCATTTTCCCAAAAATTATTTTTTTCACGATAGCTAGAAGAAAAACGCTCGAAATGAGTTAAATGACGGGTGCAAGAATTCATCCGTATACCCCCTCGACGGAGGTTGAATTTGAACTGATAGTCATAATTGTTATTCAAATTGTTTTCAAAGTCCTTAGTTTTCTTTTTTCCCAATTTCATTCCCCATTTTATTGTAGATTAGGCTTCAAATGGAGTCAATAATAGATTGAGTTAGAGATTGGTTATGGTAACTGCATTCCTTAATTTGCTTTTCATGATCATATTTGGTACTTTTTGAGTTTTCATCAAATTTTCCTTCGAAGTTGCATTTTTGATGGTGTCCGGAGTTATTCTTCGCGGAAAAAATCCCCCCTCACAAAAATCCCCCGAGCCAAATCGCCCAGACAAATTCCTCCGGTCAAAATCTCCTTCTTGAAAATTCCCTGCCCACAAAAATTCTCCGGACGAAATTGCCCCGTTATAAATGTTGTGGTGAAAATCATCCAAAGATGAATGTTCCAGTTGTTGTTATTCTGTTAAAATAATAATAAACAAACGCATATCCCCGTTTTGTGGCGGGTGAGTTTTAGCGAGGGGATTTTGTCCGGGGGAATTTGTCTAGGGGATTTTTCCCGGGGTGAATAACTCCTAGAACCCTTTTTGATGACTTCATCAAATGTGATGATTTGAATTTATTCAGTTGTGCATAAATCTAGTATTCTTAAGGTAGTTCACTCGAAATTTCAGTTTTTGTGGAACACGCGTTCGAAATTAGTATATTTCGTAACAAGTGAAAAAAAATGGTTTTTGGCGAGTGGAAGGTTTATATCACGATCCAAAGGCGAGTGACCATTCGGAAGGATATTGTTAATTTATTAGCAAAAAAAAAATCCCATATCCGCTTCTAGAACAATTTCCAATTGTTTTACGAATGTAAACGTATATTTCGTGGTTAATCCTGAGTACAATATATAATTTTGCCAATAAAATATTTTTTGAACAGAAATTAAAAACTAAATTCAGTGTGTAAATTTCTGTCGTTTGTTAAATTTAAATCACAATCTATTGTTCTCCCAGTACAAATTGTTAATCCGATTCCCTTAAAATGTTACATAACAATTTTATAGTAAGAAAAATGGAGTAATTTAACAAATCGATAGCAGAATTTGCATCTGCTGTAAATACCTTTTTGAGTACGTTCAATTGAAATATTGTATCGTCATTATTTATCATTTTTGCATTGCCGTTACATCGCCAGAAGCCAATTAGAAACGTCCACGAGCTAGAATACGACAAATCCACTTCCCAATTTACCAATTCACCCGGCACAAATCAACTGAAAATTAATTGAATCTCAAGTTGATCATCACAATTACACCCCCGAACTTGTTTACATAATAAACATAACCTCGATTCCCTTGAATAATACATCGTGGAGTATCAACTATTTTCAGCTTACCTCACTGCTCCACTTTCGTCTCATAAATGTTCCAGATTCCGCTTACATCATTATTACCTTCAGCTCGGTAAGTGCATCATCTCTAGGAAAGGGCAGCCCTTCAAAAGAATAAGAAACCAATAAATTTTGCTGCATAGGAATGTGCGAAACGATCTGTTTCCAACGGTTGTGCCCTCATTTTCCCGAGTCCTACGGCAACGAGCAATTTCCTCGGAAATGCATTCGACTCAAAACTGTCGCCCTTAGTTTTCGACAAATCATTAAAATGTGAATGCAACACGTCAATTACTCAATTATAAATCGACATTTATTTTCTACAGCTGCCTCATAATGTTTTTCTAAAATTATTATAACATTTTAACTAGAGCATAATAATTTTTTACGTGAAAAATTAAATCCATGAAATAAATGATAATTATAGGGGCAAAGAAACATGAAACGTCACTAGAATATTTTATAAACTCGTTTTTTCATTTCCGTGACCTTAGGAAAATTCCCTTCTCCCTCTTCAAAAATAAATATTCGTGAAAGAGACTTTCTGTTGTTGCAATGCTTGCACTAAGCGAAAAAATTTCTTCCGCCAAGCAAACGAGTAATAAATAATTCCACTTAATATCCGTTATAATTAAATTCTCCATTAAAACAAATGCGATGTAAATTAATAACTGAATTCATCAAAATTTCGACATAACAATTTTTTCCCAGCAAGAGATCACTTGAAATAAAACAAATGTAGCTTTATCTGAATAAAATCCTGAATTGCCCGCCTGTTAATGCTATTTTTCATTTTCATTCCCCGAGCGAGCAGGAAAATAATTTTCATGATATTCGGTGCTTGCTTCTCTCACCGATAACAATGAACGACAGCCACTTGAAGCAGTCAATCGCCCAGTGGAGTATTCCCACAGCCTTTTGCCTGTCTCTTCATTTCCCTCCTCTCCTTTCAGCTCGCCCAAGCTAATGTATACGACATAACCATTCTCATCGGCACACAAACACCCCCAACCGTACACAAGCTCTCCATCCCCTATCTCTCTCACTCCCTCTCTCTCTCTATCTCTCCCTTTCCCTCCCGCCAATTCATCCCCATACTTTCAATGTACAACCGAGGCTTACTGTTATATTTTTATCCACTGCAAGTGGAGCGGGGTAACACGTTGACGACACACGGCCTTATCAAACGGGCGGGCTCCCTTTGTCCAACTTTAATTGAAAATATTGGAATAAATTTTCCAATAGACACCCGGCGCGCGCGATGGGGAACTTTGGACGGCCGACGATGCGAGACGACGCGCGAGAGGCGTCAGAGGATAGGAAGAGGAAGAGAGAAAAGGCTGGCAGTGACTAGAGTTACTAGAGTTTCTGTGGAATAAATCGACAGGCGAAAAACACACATCCATAGTCAAAGCAATGAATATTCAGAGATATAAAGGGGATGAGGGAGAAGCCACTGGAATAATGGTATTTGTTTTTTCTTTCTGAAATTCTTGTTATGTTGTTTTTAAACGGCTGGAGATCTCTGGACATCATGACTTCGAGTATTAGACACTAAAATTGGTCTTCTCGCCGATCTTTGCGAAGACGGAACGTGGAATTTTTTTTAGTTAAAACATTAAACATACATACAAAACATACATTTACCCGATGATATGAGATCCATTTGAAAGCAGTAAAAATCATTCAATATTTATTTCAATAAAACTTTGTTTACATTCAAAATTTCCTCTCCGCAATCCAACGCCTGAATTATTAGTTTTTTTGGTAAATGTTAAGAAAGACGCTCAGCTCCTCCCCATATTAATTTTGTTTTTTAATTTAGGTTCTATTGTGCGCTTGTCAATGTCCAAAATCAAGATTGTCGAAAAGGATTAGGTCGAAAGTTACGGACTCTAAAACATTTCGTACCTCACCACTCGTTGCGTGACCTGGGAACAACGGCGTAAAAGTGGTGATGTCTGGTCCCAAAGACGACACATATTGACATAGAAGCAGACGAGGAACAACACAAAGATGATGTTAAAAATAATCATCACTGATCCCTGCAAATGTTAACCCACGCAACTCCTCCGACCCTTCTGTCACCCATGTAGGGTTTGCCAGTCCTCAAGCATTGGACCATTGCTTGGTTGAGTTCTAACATACAAACTATTGTGACCCCAACGATGGCCAGAAAATGGTCCAAGTCATGGAAATCTATACATTGAACGCCAACCCTCAACCATAGAACGGGCCAATATTGACAAGCCAATCATCGACGTGCCATCTCTAGGCCAACATTTGGCCAACTTTAAAATCGCCAACGATTGGTGCTGCAATGATAGGGCAATAATTGGCCAAGATTAAGAGCGCCAACGATTGGCACTTCAATGTTTGGCCAACACCTGGCCAGCTGTCCATACGCCAATCATTGGCAGGTCAAAAACTGGCCCGACAATTGGCCTAGGGAAGGATCACCGAGCATTGGAACTTCAATATCGGTCCAATCTGCAGCCAATGGTAACATCACCAATCATTGGCGCATCAATCCTAGGGTAACAATTGGCCAAGAGTAGGACTGCCTACGATTGATTTTCCAACGTTAGGCCAATACTTGGCCAATGGTATATGTACCGAGCATTAGCATTTCGAAATTGTGCTAACAATTGGCCTAGGGAAGGATCACCAAGCATTGAGGTTTAAATATTGGGCCAATATACGGCCAATGCTAAACATCACCAATCATTGGCGCCAACAATTGGCCACGAATAGGACTACGAACAATCGGGGTTCCCATGTTAGACCAATATCCGGCCAATTTGATTTTTTGTCGAGTACCGGTGCTCCAATGCCAGGGCAAAAATTGGCCAAGAGAAGGATCGCCACTGTTGGTGAGTCCTTATAAAGCTACTAATATCCAATAGGTCTTTGAAATAAAAACTTGAATAAAATTTATCTGGAAATTATATTATAATTATCAATATTCTTGGAAAATTTTTTATAGTTTTTTCCTTCAAACGTATGTTCAATTAACAGTTTGAATATTAAGTACTCTGTAGGTTGTAGGTTCGATCCCAAGTAGTTGGTAATATTTAAAAATAACAAAACCGGTTTTTTAGCCATAATTAAATACGGGTTGAGTAGGTAAGGCACATTTGATTGTGAAAATCATCCGTGAAGCGGTAAATTATTTTGTTTTCATTTTTAATTGAACGATATTGGTACTTGGCACAATAGGCTAGGTCCAATTGTGGGCCAAGACTGCCACCTTAATAAGGCCCAATATAATCCCAATGCTTGGTCAATTATTGTTTGCCAATATTGGCCCGGGATTATCATCCAATGTCGGACCAATGATCGGCCACTCAATTTGGCAATCGCTGGGCAGTACTGGCGATTGGAATACCATGCTTGGACCAAGACTCGACCAATACTAAAACCCTACCTGAGCAGTAAAACAATTATGAAAAATCATTTTACGAAGAACAATCTTCACGTGTGGGTCAAACTGTCGGAGAGAGCAATGAATCACTTTGGTGAAGGGGATGACACTGGGTTCTCACCATGAGCACTCAATAACTGAAAAATTGAATTTTAAGTCTACCGTTCTTTGCGCAATTGTCCGATATACCGTCTCTTCACCGTCTTTCACTCATTCCACACGAAACTGACCCACAAACAACCGAAACCCGGTGATCGTGCTCACTTTTCAAGGTGAATACCTCTGACAGCTTTTGGTTTGTTTTTGTTTTGATGTTCCTACGCCCCATACCTTCTAAATTTCACGTAAATATACATATGTCCGATATACTAACCATTCATCGACGAATGTAGTTAAAATCTTATAAAACACGACTTAAAAATATGGATTTTTGTGGGCGTTATTCAAATTTTTTGGAAATTATTTGCGGGAGGGGGTCTTTGTCAACATTTATCCCATAGTTTTGAATGCATATGAAACGAGTATTTCCTAGACGTCTCAACTTCAGACGTTAGCCACTTAAATTAGTTTTATTGTCGATCTTTCTAAGGGGAAGACCTCAAGATTCTTTTAATCAAAAAATGTTTAAAAATCGACAAATTCTCCATTTCTATTTGAACAAATATGATTTCCATTCGACAGGAATAATCATAATTGAATAATTATTTCTATACAATGTTGTTAATATTAGAGCCTGTGAGTTGCCTGGCCTTTTTTTTACCTTCCCGTTAATGGAATATGAATTTGAATTGACTAGCACAACTGTCAGAGTTTATAAGTCATCGAGCAAGATCGGTCAGTGTCTCTCAGTTGTTCATCCGCACATACACAAAATCCCATTGGCTGCATTGATGCGTGGGTACGTTGATAAAAGAGGGCAAGAGCGCGTGGCGAACTCGATAGAGCGACAATTCAGTTTGTGCCCTCCTCCCCGCCACCCCCCACCCCACGCCAATTCTCTGGGCAGAGGGATGAGATTGAAAGCAATTGGTATACGTGCCACGATTGCGTCTACTCTACTGTAAATATTGCTCATACCCGAGTATCGAGGATGTTTCCCGTGTTCACTGGGAATAATCGAGCGCGAGATATTGAAACGTCAAATAACGACTGCTATACACTCGGCACACTCACCAGTTGTATTCCTCCCATACACTATATAAATTGAATATTTTTTTTCATTACTCAAAATACTCCTGACGCGAGGTGACACGAGTAAAATCATTCTCAAAGACGTAGTCAAGTAATGCTCGAAAAAAAATCAAAATATTCAGGAAAATGTTCCATGTGAAATAAAAGCTCTCGCCCAAATATTTTTGCAAGTATTTTTAGAATTTTTTTTAGCATGAAAAAATCCATTCTTCTTATGAATTAATGATTCACTGATTACGGAGGGATTTTAAAAGGTGAATTTTGCAACTATATACTTTTGTTAATAGATAAATATAATATTAAAAAATAGATTTTTCTCACGTCCAGAAATTTTAGCATTCTGAATTTTTTTCCCTCTATCCTCCGATCATCCTCAAAAATCTCTAATCCTGATTGAACATCAATCGTAATTAATTTGATGCAAAGTATACTTTTTACGTAGACGGATTTAAATCTCATGAGTTTGTAGGGAAATTAATTTGTAACGATAGAGAAATTTTGAAAGTTAAAATTTTACCGCCAAATGAAGGACTTATTTCTATGATGAAATAATAATGGGAATTGGCTGACCCAATTCAATATGAAAATCGGCCACAAGGTGGAAATTCACAATGTCTCACTCTCATTTCTCCGCCGGCGATCGAACAGATAAGTAGCTTCATTGTTATTATTCGTAGAATTTTCACTATTCTTGACTAGTGCGCCCAGAACCTATTGTTCATAATGGATAAGCACAGAAATTTTTTTTTAATTTTACGTTTGAAATAATGTACTTTTGCCAATTAGGAATTATAATAAAAAAAAACATTGTTTGACATTTAGAACTTAGAAAAATTAAAAATTTAAGGTAATCACTCGATATCGCTACTGCAAATTTGTTCTTTGACAACTGAAGTGAAGTTGGTTTATTTTTGCTTGTATATTGAAGGAAATTATGTTTCTAGCATCCGCGACTTGTTACTTATGATCATTTGAGCGCATCAAGATCCAAAAATTGGGCATCCAGTATTGCACAGAACATACGACGCGATAGTCAGGAATGCCTTCTATTGACCCTTTCCAGGGGTTGTAAAATCCAGATACTCCTTGGTACGTCGCAAAATTCATTCCTGTACTGTTGCCGACGACGTGCATCCCGAAAGCAACGGAATAAAAAATTATAGGAACGGAACTGCAATGATTAGCCACAATTCACTATAACTCGTATATTCTTGACAATAAGAAACAAATGATGAGAAAGTATTGCACAAGGTTCACAAAATTGAATCTAGCACTCAAATGGTATATTTCATCTCAATATGTCGAAAAAGTTACTTTACCGACACAGCGTGATGAAATAGTATATTTCGTAACAAGTAAAAAAAAATGGTTTTTGGCGAGTGGGAGGTTTATATCATGAGCCGAGGGCGAGTGATATAATCCCACGAGTCAAAAACCACTTTTTTCACGTGTTACGAATAATATTTTTCATCTCAATGTGTCGAAAAAGCACTTTTTAGCACTTTCGACGCGAAGCGGAGAGTGACCGAAAAGTTACTGTTCCGACACAGCGTGATGAAAAATATATTGATAAATTACTTCACAAGATGATAAATGAAAAAACTAAAGTCTATAATAAGTATTATCTCTGAATTCATCTTCGTAGTATGCTGTGGTAGATGTACAAAACCTTCCCCGCACCTTCCCTACTAAAGGTATTACGACTTTGAATAAATTCGATGAATTTCGAATCAACGTGCGGTAAGGTACAAACAAACCTCACCAGCCTAAGCGTTACCGAGGGTTCACGACGGGGTCGCGGCTGGTGTGAACACCACAAGGTGTATAATGGTGTACAATGGTGCTCATTTCTCATCTATCGAGCTATTCACCACACTGAGTCAAACTCAATTTTTTTATTCATGGTAATTAATTAAGATGCTACCCGGGTAGAAAAATATCCACCTTTGGAAGCTCTTTCAAATATCTTTGGACGAATTCTCCAAAAGATCTTTTTGGGTCACCCAAAAAGATCTGATAGGTGATGATTTAATTCAGATTCCCAGAAAAATTTGAAGGAGTAGTTATATGTGCTGATTACCGAAATTATTAACGTCATCTATCCTGAAATCCTTTCCCTCAATCATCAAATTCAGATCTCGGTAAATAAATTAATGAAATATCTAAGATGCATAATTACGAAAAACTAGTCCTACAAATAAAAACACCGTCGTCCTAAAAATATTCCTCCCTAATCCTTATTAAACATCAATCGTAATTAATTCGATGCAAAGTATATTTGTTACCTCTAGGTCTAGAGACGAATTTAAATCTCATAAGTTAAGCCTCTAGAATTGCGTTATGCAGTAGCTAGAATGAGTGGGATGATCCAGGTGAAAGCATTAGCGGCTGTAGAGTGCACACTCCAAGAGGGCGACGGGGTGAAGGGATGGTGGGGTCTTGGCTGAGGGGTTGCTAGGCGCAAAAGCGGAAGTAGATTTCAGCCTCCCCATCTGCACTCCCGGCGACCTTGTTGCAGTGAGAGGAAGAGACTGAAAGAGCAGAAGAGGATGAGAGGACTGTCGAGCGGGAGGAGGGAGGGGGTGGTTGGGAGACAGTGGCAGGGGTGCGAGGAATACGGCGAAAAGGACAAGAGCGCCGAGGTCGATTGAGGGATAGGGGCCTGGAGTGCAGGGCGGGTGGGGGAGGGGGGGAACAACCGGAAGTGCCCGGATATGAGTTTCCGGCGCGGACAATTTGCCGCGCGAAATCGAATGATCGACTTCGATAACGCGCCATTGGGTAGTTTCGGCTGGCAGTCTACCCCAGCCAGACGCCCACTCCCTCCCACCCAGGCCCCTTCTCACCCCTTGCCCAAGAGATTATAAGTATTTTCCCTCAACTCCTGTCCGCTTCCGTTCATTAATGCCGTTAATTGCGGAATACGATTGCCCCGGGACAATGTTAAATTATAGAAAGTACATTTGCTGTCGGGGCTTGAGGGGCAAGTTTTTTTTAAGGGTTTTTGGGATAATGAAGTTTTCGGAATTGAATGAGAGGGGGTGGGAGGGATTTTCGTGATGGGTTGACGATGGTTTATTGGGAGGAATTGAGGGAATTTCGGTGGATGAGACATTTCTATCCTGTTTTTCTAGAAAATTTTGATGAAAAGTTTTGCTTGATTGAAAAGATTGAAAACTTAGGCTTTTGACGTTCGCAAATTGAAAATCTTAATTGGCATTCTAAAATGAATTCATTCACCAGCAAATAAATTATAAAAGTAAATAAATTAAAAAATTGAATTGATTTATCCTTCAATTCTTTCAATCCAACGCTGTGACAAATTCGACATGGACAACTAAGCTTCCAAGAGAAAAAAATAATAAAACAAAAGTTTTAAAAGAATTAAAAATTCTCCACATCTTACAGTGAACGACATTTTTTTTAGCGCCCACTGTCTAACAACCTCGAAGTCCCAAATATTTGCGATGACGTTTCTCCAGAGCAAGCAACCAAGACGCCCATGAAACTGCGTCCACACTCATGCGATACCTTTACAAATATCCAAATAACAACTTCTCACGCAAATGTACAAATGTCTGAAGTGTAGACCGAATTGACTTGTTAATTTCCGCTCATCCGCGAGCCGCGTAAATAAGCTGATTTCCCCGGTCACCTGCCAGTTCGTCTCAGTCGACGATTCAAATATAATAATCATCTTTCGTGTTGGCAAAGAGTTGGCAATTATATAAATATCAATTACATTTTTTTTTTAATTGTGGAATTATTGAATTGACTTAAATTGAATGCAATTTATTGACAATGCCCTAAAATAAAAAAATAATTCAATCGAAAAAGTGAATGAACAATTTGATAAATTGCAAATCATTTTTGAATAGACGCAATTTGTCTATCACTTGAGAGAAGTGGAAAAAAATTGTTTCAAAATCCGCCTTTTCGAGTGATTTTCTCAAAAAAAAAAAAAAAAAAAAAAAACCGTGTCGATATATTCATAGCAAAAATTTTTGACGGTATAAAGAGCTGTTCTTTTCTATTTTTCCCTGCATTCTGCGGTACAGAGCCAAAAGAAAATAAACCCCAAGAACGCGGCAACGAGCCATTAAAATTCGGCACGGTAAATTTTACGTTGAATAAATTCACCCGAGTTTTTTCCCCCTCGAGGGCACGGAAAAAGGTGCGATTCGTGCAAATACAACGACGAGAGAGCAACTCCTCCACGTGTTACGTGTATGTGTGAGTGGTGAAGTAACTCCGAAGTTGAGGGAGGTATTGTCGGAAGATAAACGGAACCGATTGTTGCACACACCGGTCTCACAGAAGCTAGTGAGAAACTTTTTTAACGGCTTTATTTTTTTCCCCGCTCCCTCCCCCTCCTTCTCCCAGAATTCTTTGTTTTTTCCTCTTCTCATTCTCACTTCTCGTCCGCTTAACAATATACAAGTGGCCGAACTTGAGAGAGTTCCTCTTTTTCAGGGAAATACGTTTCGAAAAAAGAAAAAAAAAACAAGTTGTGGGAGAAATTTTTTTTCCTCCTGAAGGAGAAAGTGCGCAGCGACAAATGGCGAATGACGTAACTGGAACGTGAGTTTTTTAGAATCTTGTTTCATCAGTGTTATGCATGGTGAGTGGATGGTACAAGTTTTACGAACAATTAAAAATATTTCTTGAGGTTTTAGAAAAAAAAAAAAATTGAGAACGTACTTGGATGCCTTTTTTCGAGACATTTGAGGCTCTCAAACTACGACTGCCTGGTAAATTTGATAAACAAACTCTTTTTTAAGAATTATTTTCGAGAAATCAAATGTCCGCAAACCGAGAAAATACTGTAGTCGGTTTGGGAAAATCATGAAATCATTTTTAATGAAGACATTCGCCAAAACCGAGACATTGTTCGAAGTGAATTAACTTTTTTTGTGAATTTAGAGGAGAAAATGGGAATTGAGGCTGATGAGATAAGTGATTATGTGAAATCCTTGATGAATATTATATTCTGGGAATTGTGAATGGTAGGTTTGAACGCGCTGAGCCGATCATAGTGTCTCCATCCTCGGTTGGTGAGTCTCACGCGCCGACGACCAATTTCACTTGCATCGACCTCGAAGGTAACTTTCATCCGTCCCACCAATGCGCTAGAACGCCTAGTCTGAGGAGGCAGAGTATCGCCTTGAATGCTATTATAAACCACAGACGAGCTTTAATAGGGTAATATATACGTTATTAATTATTACGAAAAGTGGGAGCAAAATTCATCTCGGAAAGTGGAATTGTGATTACCGATTCGACCCACAATATTCAGAAATTTGGGTAAATTGACAATGAAATTCGAAGATTTAGGATCGAAGGACTTACAGGATTTGACCCACAATTTTCACCTCATGATATTTGACCCCAGCAGTTGATCCACAATATTAATTTCTTGGTATTGAATGGACGAGATTTGATCTGTAATCTTCGGTCTATGATATTAGGCCCACAATCTTCCCCGCATGATATTTGACCCACAGGATTTAACCCATAATCTTCGTCCCATTATACTTGATGCACAGGATTTAACCCACAAGATCTAACTCACAATCTTCAGTCCATGACATTTGACCGACAGGCATTAACCCACAATTTTCAGTTCCCCGCATTTGACCCCCAGAATTTTTCCCACAATCCTCAATCCGTGACATTTGATCCACAGGCATTGATCGACGGTTTTCAGATCCCCGCATTTGACCCACAGAATTTTTCCCACAGCCTTCAATCCATGACATTTGACCAACAGGCATTGACCCAGAGTTTCAGTCCCCCGTATTTGACCCACCGAATTTTTCCCACAATCTTCAGTCCATGACATTTGACCCACAGGCATTAACCCACAATTTTCAGTTCCCCGCATTTGACCCACAGAATTTTTCCCACAATCTTCAATCCATGACATTTGACCCACAGGCATTGATCCACAGTTTTCAGTTCCCCGCATTTGACCCACAGAATTTTTCCCACAATCTTCAATCCATGACATTTGACCCACAGTTTCAGTCCCCCGTATTTGATCCACAGAATTTTTCCCCGACTTCTCCCACTTCGAAAACTATTTTTAAAATTCGAAATCAACTGCCGTCTACCGCCAGCATTCACATCGCTGTTCCCAATATTCTCGACTCCGACAAAAGCAACAATTCTCATCATGTACCCAGCCACAACCCACGATTCTCATCCACTTGCTCTCCGCTGAAAGCTCCATCATATTAATTCGTTGTTCTCCCGCTCGGCTGAAGCAAATCGAGTTTGATCGGGCTTGTGACGACGGATCGAAGGATCCAAACAATATCCATTGTCTATCAATAGACCCTGGCACTGAAAACAGGATGGCTCTTGACATAATACCACCGAGAATTAGGCGTCTAGTCTGTACCGTGGAAAGTTCAACACGGATGCTGATGAGGTGCGTCGAGAAACTTTTTGAAACTCGGTGCAATACGGTTGATAGAAAAAGCGAGAATCTGGATGACTACCTTGTCATGCAAATGTCGATGACGATTCAGATCATTGGATGAACAAAGACTACGCGTTCCAGAAATTTTACTTTAGGAATTTTTAACAACCGAAAGTTTTTAAAATGCCCTTTTACGATTGAATCTATAAGAAGTTACTCAAGCTTCATGAATTTTTATTATCTTCCGTCTTCTTTTTAAATTACTATTTTTTTATTTCTATTCATCATTTCTTTCAATCAACGTCAGAAACTGTTTCCGGTTTATTCCGCCCAAGATAATACTATCTTCGACAGTGAATTTTAATGTACTTCAAATTCTACTCAATTTCCGTTTCATTTCCCGTCTTAAAAATTTCGATAAACAAAGTAAACAATGCTTTTCTATTTTTTTTTGTTTGATTATTAATTGGTTTTTATTTCCCCACATATGACTGGTGCAGAGCATTGATCGCGGGAGTTGGTAGCAACCTGTCTCTCCCATCCTACGTGAATCAGGATCAAGAACTGTCACGTGGCAGCAATTCCTCCATTGTCGCGGTTGGCCAAAACGTCCAAGGGAGAAACTCGAGTGGAGACAGCCAGGCACACAGAGGATGCACACATCACCCAAATTTACTGCAACTCACGCCTGTCAATACTGCATCGTGTCCCCTAACATCTTTAGATGCATCAAACGGTATCTGTCACATCGCTTTATCTATTGAAAAAGTCTTCACCAACTATTTACAACGATTTTCAGTGATTCCCCAGTGATAATTTCGCTCGACAAATTACAGAGCCACGCTAACAAAACGAAATTCTGGACAACAATTGCGTTATGAATGCATGCATGAGTATTAAAGTTGGGTTGTGAAATTGAAATGAATTTTCCTAATTGGGAAATACCAGAGGGGGACTCTACTGCTTCGGACAATTCAGTTGTGCAAATTTGTAATGGAAAAATAATTGTTTTTCGAAAGAGGTGGCATTGCTAAACAGGGAGAAATTCTCTAAGCAACTGCTAAATTAATTTCTACAATCAAATATGCCATCTATTGAAAACGAATTTTTCACGAGTTAGAAATAGTATATTTCGTAACAAGTGAAAAAAAAATGGTTTTTGGCGAGTGGGAGGTTTATCCCTCGAGCCGAAAGTGAGAGATATAATCCCACGAGTCAAAAACCACTTTTTTCACGTGTTAAGAACAATATTTTTCATCACGCTGTATCGGAAAAGTAACTTTTCAGTCACTCTCCGCTTCGCGTCGAGTGACTAAAAAGTACTTTTTCGACACAAGGAGATGAAATATATTTTTCGACACATTGGGATGAAAAATATTGTTCGTAACACGTGAAAAAAGTAGTTTTTGACTGGTGGGATTATATCGCCTTCGGCTCGCCTTCGGCTCGTGACATAAACCTCCCACTCACCAAAAACCTTTTTTTTTCACTTGTTACGAAATATACTATTTCATCACGCTACGTTGGAAAAGTGCTTTTTCAACACATTGAGATGAAAAATATTGTTCGTAACACGTGAAAAAAGTGTTTTTTTTCACTTGTTACGAAAGATACTATTTCATCACGCTGTGTCGAAAAAGTAACTTTTTGTCACTCAGTCCGTAAAGCACTACTTCACGGCCGCTTCGCGGGCGTGAAACACCGCCCACAGACGTCGTCAGACTCGCCTTCGGCTCGTCCTGTAACCTCATATTCGCCAGAAAAGTTCTCCACGGCCTACTGTCAAAATGTACTATTTCAGTCACTCGACGCGAAGCGGAGAGTGACTGAAAAGTTACTTTTCCGACACAGCGTGATGAAAATGATTTTTTGTAATACCTGCCGAAAAAGTTCACTTTTCGGTACGGTTTTTCGTGCGTAAAGTGCTACTTTTCCGTACAGTGTGGGTAAAAGTCAGAGGTCCTGCGTAAAGTGAAACTCGTTTACGCACTCGGATTTCACTTTGTACATGACCCCGACTTTTCCGCACTCCCCACACAAAAAAAAACATTTTACCCTTCAAACCTCCCCTCGAAGCAAACTTTGGCAGGTATTGCAAAAAATTAGGTGTACAACACGTGCGTATCGCTTTCTTGGTCTCGTGTGATCGCCTAGCATTCGTGCAAGCGATGCCCAGCTCGCGCGGAAAAGTGCAACTTTACGCACTAGTTGCACAATATACTATTTCTGTACTACTTCTCACAATTTCTCATCTCGGAATTGGTATTACAAACTTCTCAAACTTGAGAATTCGACAATCACTAGAAATATATTATTCCTGGGTTGTTGCGAGGGGGATTTTTGAGTCGTGTGGTTGGCGATCCTCGCCTATGGCTTGGACACTAAAAATTCATTTAAAGGAAATCTATATCTCTGTTGTTATTGGAGTATTTGCTGACCTAACCCGACAGAATTACCGACGAAAAATTGGTCTCCCTTCCTCCATAAGAAATTACAGTAACCCTATAAAATGGCAAATCCCCAAACATTATGCCGGATAATTAAGAAAGCAAACTAAAATAAAAATTCAACTAAAAATGAAAAATAGTAATTTAATACATAAGACGACCAAGGATTTCCTGCGTAATTTCTCCAACAATCTCCATAAATACCATAATTCTAGGTAAACATCGCCATAATCTTTCGTCAAAGCCATCAGCCGCCCGGCCGTCTCGCAAGGACCGTACCGAATTAATCTCAGCAGTGAGCACACTTTATGCAAAACTATTGGTGGTAGTGGGGGTAACAGTGCCAGTAACAGCCAGCATAGGTCAACCAGTGCCCGCTGCTCTCGATCAGGTAGGGCTGTATATTCCCTCGGTTGGTCTTTCGTTAACAATAAATTATTATCGCGTCAATGGTGCTGGGTAGGGGGAGGGGAGAGGTCCTGCCTTCCGTGTACCAAACCGCACTGGCATTATGATACTTTATGTTGATGCGGGCATTAACGCGAGAGCGTTGTGCTGGCACGGATCATTAACGCTCATGGCCTCTCTGTGACTCGTATATACTCATTCAGGGGTTTATAAGGTTTTTCCTTTTTTCCCCGCCTTCCTCCCACCCTCAGCCACCCAGCCACCCACTGCACTTCAATATTTGTCTTATTTACTTTGTAGAATGATGATGCGTTTTAACGTCTTCTTTTACATTTTACTCTCACATTCAGGGATTTTATCTCTACCTGTACTTAGTCAGCGGTGGATTTGTCATCGCCTTGTATATGATTTTACTGCGTGATAAAGCTGTGAATAAACTACTGGTGGAAAATGATAAACGAGAGGGGTTATTTTTGTATGATGAATATGGTACCAAGCGTCGAACTTCTCAGGTAATCAATCATGTGATTCTTTGGAAGTCATAAAAATCGTCGAGGAAAATGGACAATTGCTGGGGTGAAGCCTCTGAGATTAATTGAATGAGATCTTTTCTATTTTTATAACTGCGATAATTTATTAATTTTTTTTTGTTTATTCCGCTATCTTGATTGAGAATCTGTAATTTATTTTCACGAATCGTCGCCAAAAATGGGAATGCGATTTTGCCCAAGTGCTATTTTATTGAATTAAATAATTTATATAAATGGGAGTAAACTCCACGAGTTTAAGATCACCAGCAGCGATTGGATAAAATTCTTACATCTGCGTAGAATTTATTTGTTGTTTATTCCGTCATCTTAATGGACAATCTGTAATATGTTTTCGCAAATCCTTTAAAAATCTGAAGATTTTCAAAAATTTGATACGCAAAACTGACGCTCCACGCGAATTGTATATTAGAAGAAAAAAAAAGAATCTCTATTTCCTGCCCAACGTTAAAAATTCAATCCCTCTCATAAAAAAAAAGTTCTTCTCATGTTTCCCCTTATAATCGAGAGAATAATAAAACTTCAGCGAGCGATCGTACTTGATGTCGACCATGTCCCGTCACCGATAATTGTTCCCCGAATGTGCTCCCTCCCGTAATGCTCGAGGAGCAAAAAAAAAACTACAACGAGAAGTTGTGTAAAAATGTTGAAAAAAAAAACAAAACAAAAAGTGAACAAACTCAAAATTAACAGCACAGCCAGCAGTATGGGAGCTTCTGCCTGCGCCTGGGTGCCATCGGCTTTGGCGCTGGCTCGTTAGTATTTACTGGATTGCAAATCGGAGCGGAAATAGCGTCTGCCGAGCCATTCAGGGCGATTACACCGAGCGCAAGACTCCTTCTTGTTACCGCTCAAATGCACTTCATATTCCTCAACAGCAAAGATCTGGAGTTGGCCAAACACGGAGTGCTCGCTAAATTGGGACTCATGCACATGATTGCTACAAATCTCTGCGAGTGGCTCCAGGTATACAGGGATTTATCAGCAATTGTTCTCATGTTTATCATAATAATGTTGGGAACCAGCCGATTACAAATACCGGAATCTATCGAGAATTTTTTCAGGAATCGAATGCAATAAAATCTTTATTTTTTGAGAGGAACGCCTTTAATTGACAATAATTCGGGATCGGCGTAGTGAAATTGAATGATTTTTTTCCCACTTTGAAGCTGGAAATCAGAGCTTTAATATGAGACCAATATCAACCAATTTCACTCAGCCAATCCTGCTTTATTGTCAAAGGAAGAACTTCCATTTTGTCCGACTCTCCTCAACTTTTCCAAATTTCACATTCTCTCCAATCCACATCAAGAGAATTTGCTAGTAAAAATTATCGCGTGATCGATGACGATGGCAGAGTTGGTTAAGGCGCAAGGCCGGACGGCGGAGCCCGCGTGGAGCGGATTCGAGTCTGGGTTGGGGCATGGGATTTTTAATCTCTCGGAAACCGTCGAACGGGAGTCTAGACACCAAGAATCATTGGAGAAAAAGTTTTCCCGATGAAGCTTGGTTGATGGACGTCATATCGGCCAAGGGTTTCCATGGTTTCCCTTGGTCATCAGGAGAATCTGTACATACAGCTCCTGGGGTACAATGCGACAGGGTTGGAGGGGAAGACGGCCCATGATACCGCACTTGGGGGGGAGGGGGGGCGAACAGGGTATACTTGGAAAGAAAATAAATAATTAAATAATAAAAATGACCGGTCCGGCGATCGTGTATTATTCTTGACGTCCGGAGAGAATTACCCAACCCCATTGTAAGATTCACTAACTCTACCAAAAATTATGCGCATGTCTAGACAATTTTATTAAGGAGTTGGAAAATTTTACTCATAAGTTGGATTATTTTTATCGTACCCCTCGATATAAAATTCAGTAAGCAGGCAACAAATTTCACTAAAGCGATACGGTAATTCAAAAATTATACGTTTATATAACGAAACGGCAATTACTTCTGAATATTTCCTTCCGTGCAGGCACTAGTCCAAGAAACCCGTCACGAGATATCGCACCTGGAGTCTAAAGACACGCCAAACGGCGAGGGAATTCTGAAGAATCTCCTGCGCGACGCCTCGCCCTTTCTCTTTCCCTGCACAATAGAATTCAGTCTGATATGCGCGGTAATTCTGTATGAAATGTGGAAGCGAGTGGACCGAGCGATAGTTGTCAAATCAAATCGACCAATGAGGTCAGTTCATCAACTGAGTATCGACTGCAGCAACGCTCACAGGTAAACTCCGCACAGTGACCCCAAATGGCTGTACACCCTCAATTCGACCCCTATACTCTGTTTAAATTACAGAGGCCTCTTCGGTGGTATTCTGATCATAGCCGCCACGGTACTCAGTCTCATAATGTTCTTCGTCCTGAAGGAAGCGAAACCCAAGATGGCCATTGAACAAGTAACCGGCCTCGAAGCGGCCATTTTAATTGCCGGTATTGTTCCTCCATTCATCTAGAATCACATCGCCTCCGATTCTGTTACAACCTAATGACAAATTTTTTTTTTCACTCGTTTTACAATTTTTTTTTACATACTTAAGGAGCTATAGCCGCTGTGAGTGGAGCACTCAAGTTGCGGAGATTGGAATGGAAGAGCACAAAACTACCGCATCTTGATTCAACTTTACTGGCAGCAGCACAGGCTGGAGTTTATCTTCACTGTCTTTTTGGTGCTGTTGGTGGTGTATTAACAATGGGCCCGACTTGGGGACTTTCACTTGGAGCTGATTTTATCGCTCTGGTACAGACTACAAGTCAAACTCTACTCATCAAGGTAAAATTGTCTGTGGAGTTGGATGTTATCGAGTTCCAAATTAGATTGAGATATTTGGTGGAAAGAGCACACCATACATTTGGAGGAAGCCTCATATCAAGTAACGTGAGGCCAGACCTATTGAGAATCAAATGAAACTTATACTCAAGCAATTTTGTTTGTAATATATACGAACGCCGCAACCAAATGAAGAAGAAAATTGAGTAACTCGAAATTCAAGGCAAATAGCAAAATTTTTGTTACTATCTTTTTTATAGTGTAAATTGAGAGGGGCAAAAAAGATTTGATCGAAAATTATGGTATTTCCCCCAAATTTGGAGATATTCCTCAAAAACTTTGCTCAGTAATCGCTTTATCATTTCATCAATGAAAGCATTTAACTGAAAATAGTGTTGATATGGTTAGAATAATTTCAAATAGAGTTTTATGTGATTCAATTGCATAATTACTCTGCATGTAGTGAGTCATTTCAATTGAGGTCTATGAGTAATGAAACAATTCCGGTGAAATTGCACTCGTTCATATTAATACTATTGGATATTTCTTTTATTTTCTGTCCCTTGCAGATTGCCTGGCGGAGACAGTCGTCGTCGAATGCTAAACCCGGCAAGGAGCTTATTACTTTTCTGATTGTCATGAACATTGCCCTCTGGATTGTAAATAGTTTCGAGAAATCCCGAGCCGACGTCAGGCCCGAGCACTTGGAGTTCTTTGGGGTTTGGGCGTGGACGATAATTACACATGTATCTATGCCTCTTGCTATATTCTATCGTTTCCACTCGGCGATTTGTCTATTTGAGATATGGAAAAGTTGTTACAAATATAGACCTCCAGGAGTGCCATTGACAACCACTCAATGTCATAATTAATTTTTTTATTAAAGGATATCTTCGGTAGTACAGTGGTGAGTATTTCCACCTTTTATTATTTTCATTCAATCCTCACCGTCCCCTCCCCTCCCCAATAAGAGACCCCAAATGCAAAAAGAAAGACAAGTTGAAAAATTGAAGCAGTAAAGATATTGTTCATCCCCTAAAATTTCTTGTCTAAAGTTAGAAAAAAATGATTATCATAACATCTTTTGTTTTATTTGTTCTATAAATATCCGTCCTCAAAACCCTCCGAATGGCCCGCAAGTGATGAAGAAAAAAAGAAGGGAGAGAAGTTTTTCAACGCTAAAGCAATATAGAGCGCGTGGAACTCGAGTACATGCCTCGACGATGGCCACTCCGGTTCGTACCGACAGTTTGATACGGTTTACGGGTAAACACATTTGGGTGGCAATCACGTCATGGGAGTGAGAGGCAGTTGGTGTAGTGCTACGAGACGTTCGATAGATACAGAGAAGACGAAGAGGCCAAAGCAAGTGAAGTGTAGCGAGGGAGCAACGGTATAAGGGTGCTAGGGCTGGGAGTTGACGCTGGGTCGTATCTGAAGAGCTCTCATGGGCGAGCCTTTGTTGCTGTAGTTCGGTCAACTCAAACCAGTCGAAAGAGCTTGATGAATTACTTGCCTAAACAATTCAGTGGTTCATCTCCGTTATCGGCACACCATATGTCGACTTTGTCGTGCGACGCTCAAACGAAAAGAATTGCCATACATTGTCATTTGCCCCAGATTTCTATCCAGTTATGAATAAATTTTACTCAATCGTAGTTTTAATTACATTACACTGAGGGAAAGCTTTTCTTTTGACGAAAAAAATATACTTGGTGCAAGAAAATATCCTCTTGTCAATTTTCAATATCATGACATCTACTTATCAATTATTCAGTTGTCGTATTGATAAAAAAAAAACTTTTTTCGCACGGTGGGATTCTCTTATCCCGAGCGAACTTTTCGGTATTTTGGAGACTAGAAAAGAAGTTCTCATCATAAATTCATGTAATCTGCACTTTACTTAGATTTTGGTTTCTTCCAACATGTAAATTTCGTGATATATTAGGCAAAGCGCGTGACACTTCCCGAGTAGAAAGTTCATTCGGCATGCGGAATCTAATCTACGCCGAATTCGGCGCAATTTCGCTTTTCGTTCGGCATGCAGAATACGGTATGCCTTATCAGGGCCGAATTAGCGCCGAATGAGCCCACACCCCATTCGACAAGCCGAATACGGCGCGAATCT
>JAPYZM010003621.1:0-21580 GCA_030522845.1 Psyttalia concolor
ATTGACAATAAGAACTCTGCGAGTGATTAAGTGAGACATTCATCGGATAAACCTCTAGTATATTTAACTGGATCCTCCTACTTGATCTTGATTGAGTTTGCTCTGGTGTATTTGAGTAAGTTATTTAAGTTAATACAATTCCTTTTTCTCTTGATTGTGTCTCTATTTAATTCTCAGCACTTTGATTCAAGCACTTTAAAGGTGAGAATCCGCTAAACAAAAATATTATTTTGTTTATATGTGTTTCAAGTGAAATGAAACAATTTCTACCCAAATACTACAAGGAAAATAATTTCGCGCAACGAGCGGATGGTAAGTCGCTGCTTACCGACGTCATAAAATAAAGAAAATGTACTTATCGACGAGTGTAATTTATTTATAAAAATAGATAGATATAAGTGTACGTAGCTCAGCCTGCACCGAACACTGGCAGGCCAGACTTCCTGAGATCATCAAGCCATGATATCATTTAATATTAGCACGCATTATTCAAAGTTATGCGATAACGTGTGATTATTCCGTTCGTTTCGCATTAAGTTCATATAAATTATGCGAAATGGAAGCACTTTTGTGATAAAATATGTGATATGAGGTTGTGCTAAAAATCATAAATCAAAGTCGGTAAGTAAATTTGCAATATTAGAATCGCAAAAGAGAAGTATAAGAGATTCCCAATTTTCCTCTAAAAAATAATGCGCAAATGGAAAGAATATTTTTTTAAATTCTTTTGTGAGGATAAAAATGATGAAAATATTTCCAGTTGCCCCTGGAAATTGCTGTAATTAGTCCTCAGAGGATAAATTTTCCCTAGAAATCGCTTGCTAAATTATTCACTGCAATAAAAATCGTGAATGTATTTTAATGATTACCAACTGTTTCTTTTTTTAGCAGCCCATTTAGCAACAATATTTATCTGGAGGCTACTTCGGCCGAGAGATCATCGACTCAAGTAATTTTCTGGTCTTCGCAATTGAATATGTCAATTCATCTTTTTCTTATCGTTCATTCTCTTCCAGCGAAGGCCCCGGCAGCCACGGGTGGTTCACTGGTTCAGTCTCAGTCGACAGTTGCTCGAGTGAACACTGCAATAATTTCCAAAATGCAACGACTTTTGAGGATTTGGGGAAGGAAAGTCTCCGGAAAGGAAACATTCGGCCACCAGTTGTTGAACCCCACCAACAGCGAATTATGGGGATTTCAGTTTAAAAATAAATTCAGCAGTTCTCGACCTGACTCGACAATCAAAACAAATTTGTGTACAGTGGGGCCCATTGTTGACAGGCAAAATATATTCAAGAGTCCCTTTGACGATGTGGATTTGCCATCTGGTCATGTTCATCAGTTCGTTTGGAGAGATGTTGACAAGTGGTGGAATAAAACTGCTCTCGTATGTATCAAAATCTGATAGGACTGATTTTTTTCAAGACTGGCAGATGATTAACATTCTACATACGATTGACACTTGCCAATCGCTCAATTGACATTTTATTTTGAGTGAGGGTAATGGCATCAGACCGAACATTCCTTGAACGAATCATCAAGCAGGTTCCATGATTTTTAATCCGCGGACAAAATAGTCAGGGAGGAAAAAAAACGCAGACAATTTCTCCACCGACAATAACCTCGACATTCATAATTGCCGCAGTACAAAATAACTGCTGTCAAATTATCCAACAGTTTATATGAAATTTAATCCCCCATCTTCATCAGCAGTAATTCCAAAAACTTTCTTCAGCAGGCCAGGCCGTGAGGCCCCTCTCCCATCGGCCACGTGACCAGAATTGCCTGTATCGCGGATCAATATTCAATTAACATTTTATCTTTGCGAGTAAAATACTCACACCGAAAATTTATTTTCCCATTTTTACTTCGTCACTTTTCTCTGTTCAAATCTAGCTCATCGCAAAATTATTCAGTTCTCAATGTGAGGATAAAAAAAATGATTTGCAAGTTTGATATTGTCTTCTAGATATGTGCGGCCTCTGGAAGGTCGTACTCGTATGGCAATTTGAGAAGACTCTCTGGAAGATTTGCCACTTCTTTACGGAAAAATAATCTGAGACCTGGAGATACATTGGCAGTGGTTCTCCCTAATATTCCGGAGTATGCCATTGTTGTATTGGGAGCGAGCGAGGCTGGAGTAAAAGTAATGTTCCAATCCTCCCCATTTTTTAGCGCGACTGACCGTTTTTATTTAATTTTTTTTGTTAAAAAAAATGGGGAACTTGTGGTATAGGCTCCCCATTTTTCCCCACCCGTTCGGAGATTTCCCAATGCTGATTTAAATTAACAATCCACCGAATTCTCAGGTGACATTATTAAATCCTGCGTACACAGCCTATGAGATTGGCGTCCAGATAGCGAACTCAGAGTCTGCTGGTGTAGTAACAATTCGGGAGAAATATCCAGCGATTGCTGAGATTGCAGGAGAAAAAAATTCCCTTCGTCTGCCAACAATTGTTGTTCCCAGTGATAACGAACCACTTCCCGGAGGCACGATAAACTTCCGAGATTTCGTTGCGGATGGAATTGACGAGTTTGAGAAGACTGGAGAGCAGACTGGAACCAATGACAAAACTGATACATTCGTTTTGCCTTACTCGAGTGGTACGACTGGACTGCCCAAAGGCGTTGAACTCACTCACAGGTTCCACTCCATTTGTTATCCCTAATTTCCGACGATGAATAGATTTCTAAGCCATTGCTTTCAGGAATATTACCGCCAATTTTACCCAAACTCTACATCCCGCCTACAATACCGATGAGCCGGCGATCGGTGAACATCAGGAAATCGTTCCGGCATTTCTACCTTTCTACCATATTTACGGTTTCACTGTTTGTCTCCACTATTATCTCAGGTAATTACGGAAGTATTCATTCGGGTTTAGTGCAATTATTTGGATTTTTTGGATTGGATTTGGAATTTTTTTTTTGCGGTTATCCGTAGATTCTCCAGAATTCCCCGGAATCCCGGCTCGTTATAGCCGTTTACGGGGTTACTCATTGCGGCCGAAAGCAGGCATCGAAAATTATGGTGTTAGGGTCAAACTAAAGGACATAAAACCTGAAATGCCGGTAATTAGGTCTACAGTATATCCTATTTTCGCAGGAATTATCATCTGCATTTGTTTCGCGAGTGAAAATCGGCCGCCGTATTGGCGAATTTTGTCGAGGTTCGGGAGAAAATAAGCGTTTATTATATTTTACTCAATATTTTCTTCTTTGAGATCTAATTGCCGACATGTTAGACACTATGATCTTTCATTTGATCCCAAGATCCTAATTTTCCATGCCAAATTTCAGCCGTGATTAGTAACCCCGCAAAATCGTCTCGATTACAGCCAAAATAATTTGTTCAATTCGATGAAACTCCAGTTCTTTCTTTCTTACGATTTAATAATTATTTTTCTTGTAATCCATCACGCCGATTTCCAGGAGATAAATAAACAAATTACACTCCAACCTCAGTCCCCCCAATGCGTACAAAAAGTCGAGGCCAAAAAAAATGGAAATTACAATTGAATGTCCACCGGATTTTTTTGAATTTCAGCCAGGGTGGAAAAATAATTTGCATGCCCCAGTTTACACCGAACAATCTACTCGACGTTCTCACGAAAAATCGAACGACCGCATTGTACGTAGCACCACCAGTGGTTCAGCTCATGGCGAACGATGAAAGATTCAATAAAAATCACACGACAAGTGTTAAACTCTTCATGAGTGGCGCTGCACCTCTCGGATCCGAGCTCATCGGCCGATTTCAATCGAAAATGGGGACTAAGGTCAATCAGGGTTACGGTCTTACGGAGACCGCGCCGATAATTGCACGATCGACAACTTCGTCGGCAGAGTCTGTAGGTTTAATTGCTGTGAACACTCGAATTCGGGTGGTTAAGAGAGATCATAATGAGTTTGGGAAAAATTTGGGGGTCAATGAGACGGGGGAAATTGTTGTTAAAGGACCGCAGGTGATGGCTGGGTACTTTAAGAATCCCAAGGCAACGGAGGAGTGCATGGAGGGCGAGTGGTTCAAGACAGGAGATTTAGGCCGTGTCGATGAAAAAGGTAGTCACTTGTACACTTTTTATTTTATTCCGGCAATTGGAGCTGGCCTCCCCTCGGCCAGTGGAGCTGGCCGGTTGCAGTCCTTTCTATCACATACAAAAAATATCACAAACAAAAATATCACAAACGAATAGAACTCAGAAGAATGAATGCCACAAAGGAAGAAAGACAGTCAGAAGAGTTCAAAAAGGTCAGAACGGTTTTGAACTTAAAAAGAGGAATCCCGAATACTCGTTAACTGGAATAGTCTATTTCCGCCCTGTCGTTATGGGGTTTTTTACTCGCGTGATATGGGCAAGGGCCCGTACTAATCCCCGGTCGCGGAAAAGTGAAGAGCAGTACGGAAAAGTACTTTATTAATCAAAAAATGACTCCATCATAAATGAACCGCTGCTCTGGACACGTTACAATTTTAGATTACAAGCAACACCTTTCAAAAGTCCAATGATATCGTCAGTATTATACGACTCTACTAGAGCTTCAACTGGAGTTCAACAGTTGGGAATTGGGTAGGGGGAATGCGTTCCACATTTTTAAGGTAGGACAGTGGGATTATTGGGTGGAAAGGATGTTTTGGATAGGTGGGAATTCCTTCTCAATACATTTAGTCCACAAATAACTGAAGAAAAAATTCAGATATTTTCAGACCGGGAATTGAACCCGGGACCTTCTGTGATATTTTTGTTTGTGATCATTTGGCTGTGATCTATTTGTTCGTGATATTTTTGATTTCGATATTTTGATTTGTGATATTATGGGTGTGATTATTTTGATTGTGATAAAAAAGCCGTGATCGATAGACCGGACTCCGAGCTGGCCTCCGCTGGGCCAATTGATCTGGCCTCCCCTGGGCCAGTGGATCTGGCCTCCCCTGGGCCAGTGGATCTGGCCTCCCCTGGGTCAGTGGATCTGGTCTGCCCTGAACCAGTTCAATATTCAATAATAGGAAAAACTTCCTAAATAAAATTCAAGGATAATTTTCGAAATATATCTACAGCAAGTTCTCCATCTTTTGTACACTCTTACGTAATATACTATTTGATAATTAATTACAGGGCAACTATTCATCACTGGGCGTGTAAAGGAGCTCATCAAAGTCAAGAGCTTCCAGGTGGCTCCAGCCGAACTCGAGGATCTCATCCTCGGCCTTGAAAAAGTCGCGGACGTGGCGGTAATTGGAGTCCCCCACGAGCGATCTGGAGAAGTGCCAAAAGCATTTGTTGTTCCCAAAACAAACACCAAAATTACGGAGGAGGAAATAAAAAATTACGTCGCCGAGCGACTGTCAAAGCACAAACATCTTGGCCTAGTCGAGTTCATTGATAAAATTCCTAAAAGTGCGGCGGGTAAAATTCTCAGGAAGGAACTCCAGAAGCTGTGATATCAAATTTACATATTTTTCTATTTTTATATAACAACAGAGATCACGTAAAAAGACAATTCAAGATTAAATTTACTTGAGGTGTCGTCGGTACTTCCTACAATAAAAAATAGATGTACAGATGTGATGACAATAATTATACGAGAGCAGTAATGATGGTCTCATTAATAAATTTTGTATGGAATATAAAGTAAACGTGAGGATTGACTCAACATTTATTACTTGATACAAGTCTACAATTTTTTAAATAAATGTTTTGCTATGCCGACGAGGAGTCTATTGAATTCAATGGCGTTAAGTCAATTGAAGCGACACTATCCGCCATTTCACCGTCAGCGATTGATTAATTGAAAAGTTGAAATTCAATTGAAATATGAAAATTAAATTTCAATTCAACATTTGTCGCAATTCATTTGTCGTCCCGGGTAAATCAGAGTATGAGCTATTGTTACTCAATGCTCTCGTTTTTTTTTTGTTCAGGGGACAGCCTGTTCCGAAGGTGAGACGAATGTGGAGGTCTTCGCTGAGGAGGCAAGGCCCCAGAGGGTGACAATTTGCTCGGTACTGAATAAAACCAACAGCATGCTGAGTCTTCCCCTGCATCAGAGGTACCAAAGGGCTAGGGAGGGCGGAGGCTTTGTCTCTGTGATTTTGCCCACCCCCAAATTACTTCTCGGTTGTAAAAATCGAATTAGAGAGTACCTCGTCTCGAAAATTGATCTTTGCGAACCTTGTGTGGACTTGTCAATCAAGTGGAGAGAAATTCCGTACGAAAGTGTGAGTAAATTGCGGCTCCTCTGCTGTCTATTTTAGTTTATAACAATAGAAATGTACAAATGAAAAACAGAGGAGGTCTTTTTTGCGCTGAAGATAATTTTTGGTATTTTATTTTTTGCCACCTACAGCAGACAAAAAGTTACGAATGGAAAATTCCAGTTGGAGACTTATCCCAGAGACACTTTGTCACTTGTATCACATTATTCGTGACCTTAGTGGGGACAATATGGGCTCTGAAGGCCATCTGGAGATCGAGACCAAGTAGACGAAGAAAAACGGACTGATGTTGCTGCCAAAGTCAAATAAATCTTCGAAAAATGCCTCATATTTTTTTTTTTGTAAAGATTATACTTAATTAATGTCATACAATAAATATTAAATAGCTACGATACAATAGTCTGAAATGCAAAGTGGGAGAATTGGAGAATTATTCTCCAATTTTGAACATTAAAAAAATCACTAGTTCTCGATGTGGAAAATGTGGCAATCAATTACTGGATTATTTCACTCTTTTCTTCAATCCTCGTCTTGTCGACGTCTTTTGGACCCTCTGGGATTGTCGAGATTTCGTGATCCTCAATGTGAGTAGTTGTGTCATTCCACGGCTGCACTGTTGCTTTGCCGAAAAGTACAAATGCCAGATTTCCTAATATGTAAATTCCAGCCGATAGGAAATAGACTTTTCTCCATTGGTAGACGTCGCTCTGAAATTTCATTTCAATCGATAATAGTTTGGTAAATAGGGAGACAGCAATTCCGCTATTTTTTTCTGTGAATGTGATGAATTTATTGAGACTGATTACCAAAAGTTTTTTTAGTCGGTCTGATAAAAAAAATCCAAACATTCTGTTGGAAATCCGAGCCGCATTTCTATCAGAATCGATTCGAATCAACCAAAAACGAGCCAAATAGTCGGTCATTTCGAGATCGTGAAAATCCGGGATTAGGAATGTGACCAAGGGGCCTACTGGCGAACGCTCCCACCTCTCAACAAGGAGTATCAAAAATAGTCTCGTTCGTCATCAGTAAAAATACATCGAACATCGCCACGGAATGCAATCTCCAATCGAACGTTATCACATAAAAAATCAACGGTAATTAGGACGTATATTGACTCTACGCAACTTTGCTAGGAAACTGAATGGATTTATCAATTAGTGCCTAAACTAACTATAATCCGCAATAAAATCAAGACGGACTCAATTAGGTGAACAGTTAGGTGAGTGGGAAATGAACACCTTCGAGCACCATGGTGCACCTTTTGGGGTTCATTCCAGCTGCGTCCCCGTCGCGAACCCTGAGTTCGCTAAGTGCTGGAGAAATTTGTTATACCTTTCCACACGTCGCATTGAATTTATTTAATTTATTTAAATGTTTAAAATTTATCTACCTTCATTCTGAAAAAAATTCCTGGTCAATCAGTTCAGAATTAACTATCACAAGATTATGAGGAGTAAATAATTTGTTTTCCCGATAATTTGTCACGTATTTAGGAGACTTAATAAACAAAATACTCACAGTATCCGTGACAATGAGCCCACAAATAAGTGGCGCAGCAATTCCGCAGATATTGGCCGCTGCATTGGTAATTCCCATGAGTATACCAGCAAAATTTGGACTTAGATCCATGTGATTCATCTGATGGCCACTGAATACAGCGACATTGAATCCCACGGATGTAACGAGGACACCAACTGCTATTTCCCGATGCTCACTGTCAACGTAACCGAGTCCAATTAATGCAGCTGCTGGAATAAATTCACCAATCGTATTTGCCATCTTTCTCATGGTGACTAGGGAGACGTAGCCGGCTTTAACGAGCCTGTCGGATGTGTAACTTATGGGAAAACCCAGGAGCCAGGCCGCCAGATATGGTAGGGCTGAGACACGGCCATTCTGAGGAGAAGAACATCATTTTTTTGTCTGTTTTTTTTTTATGAATAAATAATGCTCTCCAGCAGCTCGAGGAGATTGTTCACTTCTGACTCTCAAGTCACTCTGTCAACGGAAAATATATTGACATTAACAATTCACCGACAGAAAATTATTCTTCGGCCAAGGAAATTTACTCGCCAGAACAGGATTTTTTTCAAAGAAGTTTACTTAACAAAAGAATTTTCTTTTTCAGTTTAGGAGAATAATCTTTCAGAGCAAAAGGAGACTCTGATTGCAATCTCACGAATCAGAAAATACTTCCAAGCTCAGGGGCGAACGTAATTTTATGGCCAACCGGAAAAACGCGAACCGAACGCGAAGTGAAAATTTGAGAAAACGAGAAAGTTTTTTGCTCTCGTTTCTTCAATTCTTTATTTTTCATTTTCTCTCTGGTATCGCTAGATCTGATCCAGACATCGGACTTGTGCTTGGGCTGTCTGATCACGTGCTTGCCATGGTCATCTAGGTAATCGCCATTTTCGCTGTTACCATTGACATATCGATTTCAAGATCGCCGTATTTTCCATTTTCTGTCAGCGAGAAATTCAATTAACCAGTCAATCAAAATTTCAGGAGTCCTCCCAGTGGCTCAATCACCATTGACCTCAGACACTATCAACGAATATCATTCACGTCACGTACAAACACCTTATCTTGACCTTCCATTCGCACAAATGCAAACGCAATAATTAATTTCGAGCCTTCTTTACCAATCGGAAGTTTATTGGTATTCGCCGGCGTTATTCATGGCTTGGCCGTGAAATTGAAGATTAGACAATTTCTAATCGACATTGAGCGCCGATTGTCGGAAAAAATAAAAACAATACGGCCGAATGTCTTCAATAAGTCAACAAAAGTTAATTCTCCACTACCGACAATATTCCGAATAATTTGCATTAATTAATCACCTCTCAGATTTTCAATAAATAAAAATGCCAAATGGGGGATTTTGTGTAAGGAGTTCTCTAACACTTTTTGTCTTCACTTTTTCGTGCAAAAAATTGGAAAAAAACGCTCAATGTTGTTATTTAAAAAATCTCATACTCAAAATTGGAAGACCCCTTAAACATATCGAGGAATAATTTGCTCAGCTCGTCGATGTTGCAATGGAAATCTCGCCCGAAGTTAACTTCCCCAGGATTTAAATAAATCAAAATTGCAAATTTCTTATTCTGCGGAGGGAATTTTTTGACGTTATTTGCCGTCGCTTTTTTTTTCTGAAAGGCGTTGGGGAAAAAAAATAGCCAGTATTTTTCGAGGATTTGTTTGCTCACCTCGTCGATGTTGTAATGTAATGCATTGTCCATATACGCCGGGGTCTTGGTGAGGAGCATCCAGAAACCCCAGGCCTGCGAGCACTGGGCAATGAGCAGTGCCCACACTGGTATCGAGGTCATGATCGATACCCAAGGTGTTTTCAGCGTCTATAAATAAGAATTGATATTAAATAAAATAATGACGAATTGTCCAGTGGAATCCATAAACAATTGCTCACACTAAATTAATTGACTTCCCTCAAGGGCAACATTAATTCCAGAAACGGATATTTAACCATTAAGTCAATATTTTTTTTTATATCTAAAATGCTATTACATTTTGCGGAGTTTACGGAGACAGTAAATTCATCACTCGCAGTTTTTTTTTTCAGTTGTTATTGCGTTGATGGGCATACATTGACATTCCACGGACGGCTCCGTAATTTCCAGGAGGCGACATTGATTTTTGCGCCGAGAAAAAACTTTTTGGAATTTTAATCTCCACCGGAAGTTGAAAAACGGTTGGGACAGAATTGTCTGGATTTCTACAAATTTAATTTGCAATTTTCAGCGATTTTGTTTAGTTTAATCGTTCACTAGTGAATTTTTTATTACGAAAATGACGGGAGAAGAGGGAGATTTTGATAAATAAATTTATGACCCTCACCTCGACAGTCTCAGTCACCCCCAGGCTCACTTCGATATATTCCCTCTCGTCGAGGGGAATCTTGGGATCATCCGAGGGAGAATCTTTTCCGAAGATGAAGAAGACGAGGGCCCAGAGGAAGGCTATCCCGCCCCAAGTGTAGAAACTACCGGGCCATCCTAGGACGGATTTGGAGAGTTCTCCACATGTTAATAGAGCTATTACGTTCCCCAGCCAGCCTCCCGAGTAAGTGCAACTGCCTTGGGAAATTAATGGAAAAATTAATCCACTCAAAATTATCACTCCCAATGGCCCCGTTAATGCCACTAAAAGCCTTTCACCCCTTTAATGAGTGGCGCATATTTTTATTTTTGTTCTAGCATGATCACAGCATGCGGGCATTCGCGAAATAGTCTATTTGCGGTCTGTCGTTATGGGGTTTTTTACTCGCGCGGAGTTGGTGAGCCGCGCCGTAGGCGGGGCGGCCAACCACGCGAGTAAAAAAACCCCATAACGATAGCCCAGGAACGATATTTTTCCGTAGTGATTTTCACTTTTCGAGTTCGCGTAAGGCCCGTACCAATTCCCGGACGAGAAAAAGTGAAGAGCAGTACGGAAAAATTCCTTGAGGGTGAGTACGAGAGTGCTGGTTTAGCGTTAACTGAGGTTTAGCTAACTTGAACTTTGGAGTTTAACTTTGGAATTAACGTTGGATGGTTCGGATTAGCTAAACCTCAGTTAACGCTAAACCAGCACTCTCGTACTCACCCTGATTGCTCGTCGGTGATCTTAAAAATATTTCAAAACGGTATAAATACTCGCGTTGGTTTCTTGCGAGATCTGTTGTTTTTATTTTATTTTATTTATTTATTTATTTTCTTTCAAACGATTGAATTAATTAAGTCACTGATATTTGAAAAATAATTATCAAAACTTCCGGATATAATTGCTCACAAAAAAAGCAAAAAATGAATTCGATTTTTTGAGATATAACAAATTATTTGAATGTCAATTTTGCAAAATGTCCGACATTTGTTTTCTTTTTTGCAATAACGAAAAAGCAAGCAAACGGTTGTCATATAAATCTGAATGAAAATAAATGTAAAAATTGAAAAAGTGTATAGAAAAAATGATTGATTTTTTTTCTGTCAATGAAAAAATTGCGATAATTTTTTGATCTCTCGGCGGAATTATATTTTCTATTTTGAAATACCTGCTCGACCTCTCTCCTCTAGTGGTACCCATTTGGATAATAGAGTGTGTATGCAGGGGGGTACGACGCCCTGACAACATCCGGTGAGAATTCTGAGAACAATAACCGCCTGCCAGCCTCCGTAAGTAGCCGCTGTTGGGATTAGTATTGTGACAATTCCACAGAGGCCAACAGCGAATGCAAATAATTTCTGAGCTCCGAATTTTTGAGCGAGTGCACCGCCCGGTATGTGAGTTACCACGTAACCCCAGAAGAAAGAACTGAGAATTGTATTCTGGGTACTGTCGTCCCAATGGAATTCCTAAATTAAAATTCGCAATTATTTGTTGATCAACGAGAGGACCGATCACTGCAACAATTGTTCGCCAAAAAAAAATTCCTATTATTATTTTTATTATCTGAAAATTATATTTTAGGAGCTTTGGGGAAAATGACTAATTAAATTGATAATTTATGCATTTAAAAAGATTAAGCAAAATTGTTGACAAAGAATGTTAATCAAATGATTAATTGAACATTTGGTAATTCATGAATTTTTTTGTCTTGAAAAATGGGGAAAGAAGTTTTTTGTTTTTTTGCAAAGAGATTTTTCGATTTTATACTCTTCAGTTTTTAATTCATTAATTCGTTCAATTCATTAATTTTTTTTCGGCGGATTATGATTTGGGGAATGGAATAAATGAGCTTTTACTGAAAAATCGGGATTCGCGTGTTTAGAGTTGGTCATGGCGACAAGCGAAATAGACAGAGCGACTCGGACTGCGTAGCAAGTGAAAAATCCTAGAGTCATGAGGAGTATCTGCAGGTGCCGGGAGCCAAACCAAGCTATAATGCAAGTAAAAACATAGCGATTAATTAAATTAATTAAAAGAAACAAATTCAATTTTTTTTCAAAATTTTTCTGAAATTATTTCGCATTAATTTACCAATTGAATGCAATAGTTGGGCCCCCCAATTTTTAATGAATTCAGTAATAGAACGACCAGTTCAAAAAATCTGACGTAAAATTTGTGCAGACGATATTGAAGTAGAGGAAAGAAAGTAGATCGAGGTTTTTCAAAAATCAATTTTAAAAAATGAGCAAAATTTTCAGAAAATTTTTTCAACTGAAAAATGCAATGATTTACCTTTTGGCTTGTGCGGAGGCACTTTCATGTTCTCCACTCGGGAGATCCTCCTGGTCCTGAGTCTATCTGTCATGTTGATAACGATGAATTTTTTTATATCAAACCCGGCCCCCGAAACAAAACTCAATAACTAATATTTCCCTCTGGCCGTTTTTATCCCTGAACTCAGTGTTTTTAATTCAACTCGTCGACTTGAAATGAATCGATCGTCAATCGGCGTTTGACGATCACGAAAATGCCCCCGCAACTATTGCCCCCCACTCGAACCGTCGGAGACGACCTAGAAGATTCCCCGAGACTCCCGCTTTCGAATTAGACAATAAAAATAAAATCTGTTGGTGAAAAGGAACTTTCATTGCGTGACATTTCCCAGGCACTCGGATAGGCACTGTCAATTGAATTAAATTATCAATTTAATTATTCACTTCTGATAATAATTTTTTTTTGTATAAAATTATGAATTGCCACAATTTTTTGAATTCAAAAGCCTCAGAATTAAAAAAAAATCACATCCCACGAACAACTGAAACCAGGAGCGAATACTCAATTAAATTATCAATTAGAACTCTTTCTTTCAACGAGACATCTCACGCGCTGAGATAATGAATAATCCCGGGGTATCGAGGACGATCGATGAGGCCCGATAAGATCTATAAAAGATTTATGAAATAGAAATCACCAAGAGGCATCCGCAAGCCCCATTACGTGACATTTTTCATAAAAAAATAATTTATCCCACCAGAACAAAATCTCCTTACCTAAATTGTTCCTCCCAACAATAATATTTTTTAACCAACCTCAGGAATACTTTGGCGACAGACTCGAAAAAGGCTTCCAAGTTTTTGTTCCAATTCCGAAGCCAACGTAAAATCCCAATTTTCCCCCAATTGTCGTAAACTTTCAATCCTATTTTTAAACTATACCGGATGTATTATTTACGCTAATTGAAAAACACTCGAGTGTTTCTTCAATTATCGCAAGACACGAGGGAATAGATTAAAATACAGTAAAATACATTACAAACGAGAATAACTTTTTATCACAAAATAATTCATTACAACTGTACACTATCTCATTATCTGTACCATAAAAAATATTTCAACGATAACATTTCAATTAAGTAACAAAATATCTAAAGTATTGATATTTTAATTACATAAAAAAGTCTTCAGTATATTTAAAAAAAAAACAATGGAGACGAGTTACTTCTCCGAAATCAGAGTATCTTTGGCAGCAGTTGATGATCGCAGATGGATCGTCGTCTGATCGCGACTGCGTTTGGTATTTTCCACGTCATCCCACTCCTGAGTCTCTCCACTACCAAACACAATGAACATTAAATTTCCGAGGAAGTAAATACCCCCGGACAGATAAAAAACAATTTTCCATTGATCCGCATTTTTCTGAAAGGTAAATTAAAATTAAAATTAATTTCCGGTAAAAACCAAATGAGCTCAGCAATTGTCAATATTAAAAGAAAAATTATTGATTGATTTGGAGTCACTCGATTGCTTCTGTTATTGAACAAACAGAATTTAGGGTATTTAATCAACTGATTAGTTACTTCGTCCGTGACAATGGCCCCAACGACGAGAGGAGCCAATAGGGCAACGATAGCGGCAGCGCAGTTGGTGAAGGCCATGAGCAAGCCGGCATAATTGGGACTGAGGTCCATGTGATTGATCTGAAATCCGCAGACGGCCCCGACATTCAATCCCCCAGCGATAACCAAGAGCACAACTGGTAGAGTAGTATCACCAGATGATACGAAGCAGATGCCAACGAGAGCAAGCCCTGGGCCCCAGTGGCCTATTGTATTGCATATTTTTCGGGATGCTCCACGGGACAGTCCCTTCCTCTGGCCCCAATCTGATAGCCAACTGACGGGAAACGTCAGGATTAACATCGCCACGTATGGAAGCGCTGATTTCACTCCATTCTAGGGAAGAAATTGCATACATTATATTATTGCTCACAATAGATTATTTTTTAGCACTTCTAATTGGAGAGAAAAAATTAATAAATAGGATACAGCAGAGTCTCCCTGCGATTTCGGTCTTGGGGCTACGGATTTCGTGTACTGAGGAGTTATGGAACTCCCCCTCTTCCGGAGGCGGAGCTTGCGAAGAGGGGAAGGGAGAGAGTAGGATAGGTTTCCCCTCCTCATGTCTCCCGGAGGAATTTTCTACCGACAATCATTTTTGTTCCTAAATCTTGAGATTTATGAATGAAACGAAATTGTAAAAAATGGAATGAGCCCAAAAATTAAATGTGGAATTTCCACCGCTTCTGGACATTTTTTTATTCAAAAAGATCATCTCGATCTGTCCGAGACGCATCGATCCCCTTCATCTAGTCGTTCTTGACACTTCCAATTGGAGGAAAAAAATAATAAATAGGATATAGCTGTCTTCCTACGATTTCGGTCTTGGGGCTACGGATTTCGTGTACTGAGGAGTTATGGAACGCCCCCTCTTCCGGAGGCGGGGCTTGCGAAGAGGGGAAGGGAGAGAGTAGGATAGGTTTCCCCTCCCCATGTTTTCTACCGTATTAAATCTTGAGATTTATGAATGAAACGAAATTGTAAAAAATGGAATGAGTCCAAAAATTAAAAGCGGAATATCCAGCATTTCTCCACATGTTCTCTAAAAAAAAAATCGCCTCGATCTCTTTAGGAGAAATTAACCCCTCCGACGGGTACTTAGGGATATTGACGGAGTAATCTCTCTAAGGGTATAAAAACTATCCAACACCGATCGATTACCAAGCCTACAATCTCTTGCTATCACTGCCCTGGGTACTTTGATATCCCTATCAAGATTAATTGCGTGTTAAGTTGCTGCATACGGAGAGAGAATCGAAGTATTATCTCTCTTATCGCCAGAAGAATTTTCTCTGTTTACAGAATTTGATAATAACCTCAGACTAACAATGAATCGGTTATAGTAGTCGTGATTAAGTCAATGGGTCTCTTCTCGCATTATCACCTCAATAAATTGATTCAGATTAAGATTACTAAGAAGTTCTTACTAAGAGTTCATCTTACAAAGATCTTTTCGCAGGGCATTGGTTCAAAAAAAATTATGTACAATTTTTTTCGCCCCTGGATTTCATTTCAGGCCCTGAATAGACAGTTGATGAGGAGGTAAATGAATAAACAATTGGGAAAGTCAATAAACTTTCTCTTTTCATGTGAAGAATTTTCCTGCTGACTGCAGCTGATCTCAGAATTTATTAGAACGCCAATCGCGAGCGAGTCCCTAATGGATCAGACCCAGTCTGACTGGGTTCTTCCGACAGATCCAGAGTTTAACTCCGGATCTGATCTATTGACAAAAAATAATCCCAAATTTTTCACTTACCTCAGTTATATCAAAACCAAGAACTCCATTCATATAAATTGAAGTTTCCGTTATTAGCGTCCAGAAGCCCCAATTTTGGCCGCAATGGGCAACGACCAATGACCAAAACGGTAGACTCGTCAAGATCGCTCCCCAGGGGGTTTTGGGAACCTAGAAAAAGTCAGAACATCCAGAGAAAAATGATAAAATCCAAATTTCAGCACACCTGCCCTAGAATTCTCTCACGTCCGGAAATTCCTACTGAAAAGCAGAGAAATAAAGCCAGAGATTTTTTTAAGAAGAGGAGATTCTCACGAAGACGTGAATTAGATCAATCGCTGGCTAGTTAATCACCACCTTTTTATTCTCCACTGCGTCCTCGCTCTGATGAACTCCCAGGCCGTGCTCGATACACTTCCTCTCGGCATCGGTGATGCCACAGAATGACTTGTCAGCTGATGCAGCCGGTGAATCAGACCCAAAAACGTAGAAAATCAGTGACCAGATGACAGCAGCGGCTCCGAAGGAATAGAAGACACTTCTCCAGCCAGCGACTTCTATCATAGCTCCGGATATCGGGTAAGAAATAACAGTCCCAAACTGGGCGCCTGAGTAGGTCATAGTACCTAAATTAAATATTCCCAAATAATTATTCAATTTTTTAGAAACAAATGTAATTTTTCGGGCGTCAATCGACCCCATCCGCGAAATAAAAATCAGAATTTTTCAACTAGAATATTAAATAATATATTATATAATTTGGGTGTCCAAATATTTCCTCTGGAATCATAAATAAAAACAAGAATGAACGTCGTCAAAAAAAACGTTCGAAAATCTTTTTAAAGAAAAAATTAATAAAACAGTTAAAAAAATATTTTAATTAAAAAAATTGAAAAAGTAGAATAAATAGTATATTTTTGATTTGTGAATTTACTTTTTGGGAAGTCGAAATGAGAAATCTTTATCTTTTTGTCATTTTCAAACGAAATCGATTTGATTTTATTGAAAATAATTATTGGGAGGAAAAAATAATTACACAGTCGTCCGCGTTCACTCGGAGGCACCCATTTTGATAGTAGAGTGTGAATACAGGGCAGACAACAGGCCTGACTGAGTCCCATGATAACTCTGGCTATGCACAGATATATCCAGCCACCCTTGTCAAAGAAAATTGGACACAACATACAAGCGATTCCATTCAATAGTACACCAATTGAAAAAACCATTCTGGCACTCCATATTCTCGCCAAGTGGCCAGACGGTATTTGCATTACAGTGTAGCCCCAGAAAAATGAACTCAGGATGGGGCCCACGTTCTCCAGAGTCGATCCATGCACCTGGAGGTGAGTAATGAAAAAAAAGAAAAATTGAAAAGAAATTCCCCAACTTTTTTAAGGATCAGAAATTTTTTGTCACAAATGTTGACAACTTTTATTCAATTTCTTCTGTTGACGATCGTAATCTCTCGATTTTTATGTCGTCAATTTGATTGATTTACTGGTCGTCTCGTGTCTGAGAAAAACAGTCTGAGAGATTTTAAATTCGTAGAATTTTATTTCCCTATTAAACTATTTTCATTGACATATGTTCTTCAAGGATGTCTCGACGTCAATTTTCTCCTCGTTTTTATTATAAAATAAATTTTATTATCTTGTGAGCCCATAGAAAACCATAAAAAAGGAACAACTAATTTTTACAAGTAATAATTAAAAATAATAATAATTATTCATTGATAATATTAATAATTGTATTAATTTTTGGAATGAAAAGTTACAGCAAAAGCTGGAATTATCTGGAGACAACGCACGAGGTAAACAATAAATATTTTGCTGTGATAATTCTTTATCAATTATCGATAATTTCTTGTCGAATCTTTTTATTCTGTGAAGAGAGGGATAAAATGTCACGACTCATTGGGAATTTTCACACGACGAGATAATGAAACTCACTTTCATGAGGAGTAATTGCTGAAGAGGTACTCACTTTCAACTCGTCCTTGATAGCAACAACGGCAATGGACATGCAAACTCTGTTAGCATATGCAATAGTAATCCCCAAGAAGCACAAAATACATTGCCAATGTCGGGCGGCCAAAACTCCTATTACAAAATAAATATATTAACATTGTCATCTGCAAGATATTTCCGGAATGTAATTGACAAATAAATCCATCTCAGATGGTCATTGCAATTTATTTATAAACACTCGGGAGATTAGACATGTGGGTAACTATATCACCAGCTCAGGGTCTTCACTTTTATCACTCGAACTCGGATTGCGCATTGTTTTTATTACGCAAACGGATAAATGCGAGTGGCCTTGAATCACATGCGCTGAGAAAATGACATAAATTTAAAATTATTTCCGCGTTATTTCGTTAACCAACACCTGACGCTCATTTTAAATCCTCAGCGAATTTTTTTTTCCTTCTTGCACTTGTAATCTATCAATTAAATTCGCCTTTACTTTTTATTGTTGAAAAATTTTTTTTTAATGGGAAATATTTAACAATTTCAAACCGCGATCGCGTAAAAAAAATCGGCACTTCGATTTCGCCTCGACATCCTCGAAAGAAAAATTAGTACGGAATTGTACGGACGATGTGGAGTTGAAAAAGGGCAAACTGATTTTTTTTTTAATAGTTACACCTGAACAGCTGCGATTGTTGGCATTGTCAGGGACAGTTAGCACTCGATTATCCATTATAGCCAACGATACTGGTTGAGCAGGATCCCTAGGAGTGAGTTCAACGCCGATTATCATAAAAAAATTGCCGCCCCACCCCAGCTGAGGAGGACTGTAGTTATCATTTTTCCGGGTATTAAAGTCTTCTGAACATGTGTTCGAGACGTTATTTTTCCTCTTCGGTTGTTCCTAGAAATAATTCACTTACGAAACTAAAAGCAATCCACGTGTGCATTCGAACTAGCATCAATAGTTGTCTACATTCCCGCCTGGCGGCAGCACTTCCGCGGGAGGAAGCGGGCTCACCCATCCACTTACCCAATCTGTCCGGTTCCTACTGATTTTCAATTGAACTACTAAAATTGATTGAGAGGACAAGAATAATTCAAGAAATTCTGTATTCAATTAGAATACACGCGAGATAAATATCAGATTGCTAAAATGTTCTTAACATCACTCCCAATAATTCTCATGCATTCCAAGACTGGGTCTCGCCACTTCCGAATAATACGAATATTAAATTTCCTACGAAATACACTCCGGCGGTTATGAAGAAGACGCTCTGCCACTGGTCAGCATTAGACTGCAAAGAAAATAGTGTAAATATTTCTCAAAACGTTAACAATTGAGGCCCAGGTGTGTCCCCAGCCGAATGCTGTCTGAATTATTTTTGTTTTGAATTTTTATTCACACTATTTCTCAAAAACACTCTTCAAAAGTCTTCCTAATTTTCTCTAGTTTTTTTCGAATATATATTTATAATTCATTCGGCCAGGGATGCGCCGGGACCTTAATTAATTAATGTCCAGAATATTTACTAAGTCAGTGACAATTCGTCCGACAACCAGAGGGGCCAAGAACGAAACTATCATGGCAGCAGTTCTCGTAATGCCCACTAAGAGTCCCGCGTATTTGGGACTCAGGTCCATATGATTAATTTGATACGCGCAATTGCTCGCTGCATCAAATCCGACCGCGATGACCAACAACACCACTGGTAGTGTCGTATTGCCAGGTGGTAAGAAACAAATACTAAGAACGGCAAGTCCAGTTCCACACTGGCCAATGGTGTTCCAAATTTTGCGGACTGTTCCCCGCGATAAGCCGCTTTTCTCACTCCATTTTGACAGATAACTCGATGGGATTGTCAGCAGAACCAGTATCAAGTACGATGAAGCAGCTGTTATTCCACTCTGTCAGCGAGAGAATTCAAAAAGAATGTTTTAGTGTCTGACGTAGTCTAACTGCTGAAGCCAGAGTTCAAGCCAGATTTGACAAGTGCGTCTGGCTGCCTCCAGACGTCCACCAGTTTGTTCATACTCCTCATAGAGGACCCAAATCTCCTGAAGAATCTCAGGGAATTGAAATTAGATCGCTAGTTCAACTAGTTCTCAGGATATCCGCCATAATCGGACTCTGGTTGACCCCTAGCTTCAAACTCTAGACCCGAAGAATTGAAACTAGATTATATATCTTACTTCTTCCAGGTCTAGTTCGAGAACTCCAGCCAGATATATTGGTATTTCATTTAGAAGGACGCTGAATCCCCAGAAGTCGGTGCAATGGACGAGGAAGAGGGCCCAGAATGGCTTGCTCGTTAGTATTGCCTTCCAGGGTGTCTTCGACTTTGTTCCACCTTTCGTCAATTCTCCATCGGAAACTGGGAGGCTCCTCTCAATGAACTCCCTCTCAGCCTTACTGATCCTGAAAAATCGATTTTTCCTAGATTCAGCCGGCGAATCTGAACACACCAAGCAGAGAATCAGCGAGAACACGATCGATGTGGCTCCAAATACGTAGAAGACGCTTCGCCATCCAGCGGCGTATGCCAGAACTCCGGATGTGGCGTATGCTACTGCCACGCCCATTTCAGTCCCAGCGTAGGTCAGAGGAGCTGAAAAAATAAGGACCAATTGTGATAAACAACGAACAATATTGCAATGGCATACACACCCTAACAGATCAGACTCAGAATTAAGCAAAAATACATTTGTCAAGAAATCACGTTCTCAAAAAATTAATTCGATTTTTTCTGCTGAAGTTTATAAATTAATTAACTAGTGGAGAAGAGAACATGTAGTTCCTGAAATTGCTCATTGGTCATTAAAGAAATAAGATCTCGACTCATTTTTGGGGACTAAATGATTTCAGATTATTCAATTTATTTTCTTGTATATTACGGCTCTTCCTAGCGCATGCGCACTCCTATAGAACCTACCAGTTAATACGGGGAATCACAGAAAAATCATGTCGATAAAGACGATTGCTCTATTAGCAGCCTTCCGCCGTCCGAAAAATTCGGTTCCACGGCGAATCGAACTCACGACCTTTGGGACACTTTTTTTCATTGTTTTTAATTGAGTCTCTAAATACCTTTACATATTTACATTAATTAATAACTAGAAGTGAAAAACTTTAATGAAAAATAATGATTACATTAACTAACAACCCTCCAGTGACTTTCTTATTTATTATTTAATATTTGTACTTTGATTTCGTAATAAATATTAATTTTGTTATGAACAAGTGCCAACTGTTTAAAATATTTTACAGTCGATGTGCTATGGAAAAAAAATTATTATTTTTTGCTGATGGATAGAAACAAAAAGCACATGTAGCGACCGAGTGCTTGACGTCGGTGAGTTTATTCAATTGGATTGAAAAAAAAAAAATTACCTAGGAGTCCTCTTTCGCTTGGCGGCACCCACTTCGCTAGCAGAGTGTGAGTACAGGGTGTGATACCGGCCTGTGATAATCCCATGATAAATCTGCCGAGGCAGAGGAACATCCAGCCACCTTCATCAAAAGCGACGGGACACAGAATACTTATTAGTCCACTTATCAGGATACTAATGGATATTACAATTTTGCCACTCCATATCCTGGCCAGATACCCAAACGGAATGTGCATCAGTACATTTCCCCACATGAACGAGCTCAATATTATTCCGATATTTTGGGTGGATAGTTCATCTGTCTGGAGAATTTAACTGTCATCAGTCACTCAGAAAAAAAATAATATGGGAAATTAAGTCATTCGGGCAGCGAGAGCACTTTTTATCGAGAGAATTATATTTTTTTAGCAACGCACTTTTGAAAAATTCTAATCAAGTCTTTCTCATTACACTCACTACCAGGGTCTTAGGGTGTGGAC
>JAPYZM010003622.1:0-13393 GCA_030522845.1 Psyttalia concolor
GAGAGCTAACCGGTCATCTTAGCTCTCCAGAAATTAATAACGCGTACCGAACCCATCAGTAACCGTGCCGTGTATCTTAGATATTAGTTAGTAGTGAATTAAATAGCTGTTATCTACTGGATACGCGAGTGTTTATTAAAGAATCCGTACTCCAACCTTCCACATAAGATCCCCAACGTGAGTGAAACCCACCCGACGGTTTGCCGGTATTCAGGGTGTGACGGCCCTAGGAAAGAGACAAGGGAAAAACTTGCCGTATGTGAAGAGTCATAGGCACTAGTCACATAGTTAGATCATCCAGGATTAATGCTGAGGATGGTCTAACTTCGAAACGTCACAATACATACCTTCCCACAACGATCATAAATCAATAGATAGATAGAATCACCTCAAAACATTCCTCAAACTTTGATTTCCAAGATATTGAGAACAGCTAAATCATTTCAAGTTTAATTATCAATTACTGATGATGCAATGAAAGTCGATAATTTACACTTAAAATTGGGTCAAACAAAATCATTTTTATGAAAGAAAAAATTTTAGTTTTGCCCCCACCCGCCCAACAACATATTTTCATCGACAGAGGCTGTCCCTTTTTCTGGTTATATTATGAGCCACTTGAAAATGCTCAAGCATATTTTCTCGACAAAAAATTGTTTTTCTTAAGGTGTCCGTTTTGCTCCAGCCTCCCCTATTTCCATTTTTTTTAGCATTTGGAATAACAAAGTTTCAATATATGGTCTGACAGTTTTTCAATTATTACTAATTGACTATCACATCCTAAATTATGAAAGGAAGTCCCTAAAATTGATCAAATTATTCCCAAAGTATTCTGTTAATGAGCGTTGGAGAATCATTAATTTGTTCCCCAAGTACATACGGGGATTAGGCTATGCCTCTTTAGGCAATCCCCTCCTCGACGACTTTCCCCCAAGTCACTGCAAATCTCCACTAGAGGCTCTGTACAAATGACGTCACATCCGCAAAGACCTACCTATATAGCAATACATCAGCCATCTTGACTTCATTCTTTCGTCCAAACGTTCGCGAGACTGTTCACACCAAATCTACTACCAAAAACCTATTAAATCCTCTTCAAGGGTCCAAGCAAAATCTCAATTTCCCCATCGTTTGATCGACCAAAGTAAACAATTAAAGTGAACACCCAGAAGAACAGAGAAACTGAAAATCATAAACCACCAGTGAGTTCCAATCATTGAAATTGTCGTGTGCTAATGCGTGGCATTTCAGAAACATCTCCAAGTCGCACAATGGCGGAGGACTTGGACGTGGAGGCGATGCTCGAGGCTCCCTACAGAAAAGGGGTAAGTGATGTCAAATCGATAAATTTATTGAGGAAAGATGAACAATTATCCGAGGAGAGGAATCAAGTGAATTGACTTAATAATCAAAAACAAAGAGAAAAAAAAACATTGATGACTGCGGCATTGTGTAATCGTTGAGGCAGGCGTCCTCATTTCACGTATTGGCTGAAGGCTAATTCATTAGTCTGATGAGAGAGAGAAGTAGAGATTTTAATGAAACATTGGAAATTCATTTTTTATTGATTGATCAATGCCATAATTTTCTGTACTTATAGATGGTACGTAACAATTGTACCCTCTCGGTCGTACCGATGCTCTACAGCAAGTTCCTTGAATGCACTTGAATAAGAGGTACTTAAGCCATTGCCATCACTATCATCATTTTTATTTATTTTTTTCGATTTTTTTTTCCTGGTGGAATTTTGTTGCAAAGGGGGGACAGGCTGAGTTATAATTAGGGGAGGCAACCAGCGGTCCTTGATTTGTCAATATCTCGGAGCCTGACGAAAGAATTTTTGAAAATTTTGGCTCATTTCAAAGCTTCTTAAATTATCTTTAGAATGAAATAAAAATTGAGGAATTTTACTCTGCCGATCTCGAGTTATTGACGATTCAAAGTGGACAGATTTAGCTTCCTCAATTCTGAGGTAAGTAAATCATTAATATCTCAGAATCTAGAGGAGACTGGGACATTTTTGTGAGAAGTTCTTTGTAGATGAGATTCTGTTTTACAAGGAAGACTCTGTTGGATCTCGGTAGAGGGATATTTTCCAGGAACACCTTCAGTTCAAGGGGATTTGATACATTTCGGATGTCTCAACTAGACTTGGATAATTGGTTTTTGGTGGATATCTCAAAATTTAGGGTGCGAAGGGAAATTTTTAATGGAGACTTTTTTGTGGAGCAGAGGAAGAACTACAAAAATATCTCTGACGAAAATTGTGATTTGTCGATTAGATAATGAGATATTCGCAAAAATAATACTCGAGAGGAGCCGATTCATCCTGTTCACCCCCTTTTCACTACTAAATTCATTGTTATTGGGATTGTTAATGGTGATATTTGGGGATGAGGGAGGAGTTTAAGCGGATGTAGAAGATAACCTGGAGATAATTAGACTTGAGGAAGAGGTATTTGCTCCTGATTAGATTCCGTAGAAAGTGGTAAACTGAGATCAGCCAATTTTTCTTAAACCTCAATTTCTGTTGAATATCTCGAGATCTAACCGAGATATCAAAATTATTATAATTTTCTTTAAAAATTATTATAATTTTCTAAAAAAAAAAACGAAAATTCTCTTGTCTCTCTCAGATTTGAAGATATTTATTATGATTCATCTCATTTTGCCACTGCTATATTGATTTTTTTTGGTTTCACTCATTCTACTGAATTTTTTTTTTAGATCTTGGGGTTCCTCGGAGGTTCCTACTCATTTTTTCATATATTTTCAATCCCTCCACATATCAACTACATTTTAAACTATTTTTATCCTAAAATTGTGAATAAAAGAAACTGAAATATGTAATGACCAAACAACCATTAAAATGGGACCTTGTGCATTGTAATAACCTTCGATTAATAATAATGAATGCAGGGACTAGGTATATTAGATGAAATAGTAGGGTTGCAGGTGAATTCATTCCAGAGAAATCATCCAAAACAATTTTATCCCAGATAAATTGTCTCTTATAATTTCAATGATTTTTACATCAGAGAAGGGAATTTATATAGCGTTCGGTATTCTTGTGACGTCGCAGGAAGCCAATGGATAGGGTCTGTAATCGATGAAGTGGCATCCGAGGTTATTCTCAATATAAAATTGTTACAAAAAATAATTATAGTAATTCATAAAACAGCAAAATCCCGCGTTTTAGTTCTTTTAGTCGAGTATCTTTCCAACTAAAACTTATAAATCATAGAAGAGAATATTTTAGTACTTAATTTCTTCTTCAAGTACTGCATTATAACTTAACAATTCAGGGGCTACATTTTTTATAATAATTCTCTCTACCAATGATTTGTCTCTGGTTTTCAATGCAAAGGAAAACAAATGAAATATCAAAAAACAATCGCTTTGATAGTGCGTTTTAACCCGAATTAATATAATTTTATCCCTTACAAAACATTAGTCTACTGCAAATAATTTAGAGGGAAAATGTCATCTGCATTTCTACAATTTTTTTCATCAAGTGTGGAAATGTAAAATCTCTTGTCAGCTCGTCCAATATAAAATGCCAACTGACAGTTCAGATAAATCTCATTCTTTTTTTTTTCTGCTCCCCCACAAAACTATTGTCATTACAGCGATACTTTATGGAGATATGCTCCCCATCGACCAGAATTTTTTTACTACGTTGGTTGACAATAAATTTCATAGGCAGGATGAATACTTTTTATGACACTTTTAATGTGCAAACGAGATTACCACTGCTGTACGAACAGTTGGTGACACTCAACTAATGCCATAAATTACGTAATCGCGTTCGACATAAGTAACTAGTCGGAAACGTCAATAATTGCAAATGCAATGAGTGCAATGCAATTGATTTTTTTTTAATAAATTCGCTTTGCAAGTCGTTAACATGGTAGCAAATCGGTAATTTTTTGCCGAATGAATTTGTCTATCTTAAATAATTCTTTCAATTCATTTTCGATCTCAATTTAGTAGTTTTCACTTTTTCCCAATTCAATAAAACCCGGTCGTGATTTTATCAGGGCTTGATCCGGACGTAATCACAGGTTAGTCAGCATTTAGTCGTGTTTGTTTATGAAACAATGTAAATGAGTACCAAACGTAATAAACTGACAATTGAGTAAAGCTCATTAGCAACGAATTTTCCAGGCCCCAATTGAGCAGAGGTCAATCAGAAATCGATTCCAACTGAACAAAATGCATTAAAAAATTATTAGATCATATTTATCCGGACCCAACCAATTGAGAATTTCCTTTCATGAGCAACAGCTGAACATTTCAATAATATTAACCTAGGATGTATTCTCCGGGAATAATTTTGTTTCGCGATGAATTTGAGGGATGAATTCACCGAATACCAAACAATAGGATGATCCATGACGTCTTATTAAAAAACAAATGCTGACAAAAAAAATGAACAAAAAAAAATTAGTACTGTCTTTGACGAGGGCTCTCTTTTGCAGAAGAAAAAGGATGTGTGGTTGGCCATTGGTAGTTTAAGACCAAGGCATGCTCAACCCAAGATTGCAATGCTTTCCTAAAACCCGATAAACGATTTGGTAAGTTTGAGGCGGGTTTTGCGACTCGGCAAATTCACCTCTCATTGCCGAAATGTATTGAGAAAATGTCTGCCGTATCAACTTCCACATCACCCTTTAGTGATTTTTTTTGTCAATAATATTTAAAAAATCATGATATTGTGAGATCAACGTAGCTCGTGGGTCTTGATGGGCGTTGGAGGGAATTCGTGAGATTTCCAGAAGGAAGTTGAAGAGTTTAATTGATTCAAGATTATTAAAAATTTTAATGCTTATTACTTTTGAGATTTAACTAACGTCAGATGATTTGCTTTTTGTCCCCTTGTTCGCGCGTCCCTGCCATCTTGGCTGGCTGGCATGGCATTCAACTGTTTGCTGTTCGTAGGAGCAGGAATCGTCCAAAGATAAGTCCAGGGAGAATGGGTCCAGTAGGAGAGGCTCTGGGTAAGTTCAATCATTTATTATTCATTTCTATTTCATCGATTTCTGTGATTAAGGCGGATGAGGCGGAGGTACCAAAGAATAGCGCGGACAACTGTCTGCACTGAGAGAAAAATTGAAGATTATTTACGAGTGATTGAAGAATTTTTAGCTGCTCGACCCGAAGGGAGGAAGTCATGATATTGACCCCGATGTGGAAAGTGAAAGTTCATGAGTTCTGGTTTTTAGGAGGAAGATTCTACGCTTCTTGTATGTTCACTTCCCTCACATGTGTAATCCGTACTATTTTTTTGCCATTAGTATTTGGAAAAATTGTTCTGTTGTGGAAACAAGACACACAACCCATGAAGTGTTTGTACAATCTAAATTATTAACTCAGAAATCCAGATCGATTTATCAAGGAAACTGTCAATATTTTATGTGAAGGTCTCAAGGCTTTAAGGGAAATATATTTAATCTTCAAGTACATTCGATTTACGAATGAGTAGTTATGAGGCCAACGACTGACGCCAGGCCGAGACAGTGTCTAGTCGTTCAGGTAGTGACATCAAGGACGACCGTAAAGTCAAATGTCATTTGTGACAATATCCTAGGGGGTCGAAAGAGAATTGATATTTCGAAAGATTTTTATTCAGCTCTATCCAACGAAAATGGTTGAAGTTTTGACCCAGAATTTAAGAGAAGCCTTCAAACCGCCCAGACTTTGAAAGTCACCCCAAACTGCCTCGACTGACTACAAAAAAAATTATTTTGTTATCCTGATAAAACCGAATTATGGCGCCGACGGGTGGAAAATTTTGGTTCACGAAAATCGCAAAATTCTTTCAACGGTAATTAGTAAAGGCAATTTCGATCTGGTGGTGACGGGGAGACGGGTAATTTCGATCACGTGGCGCCGGGGTGACGGGACGCCGCCTTAGGGGCCGGGTGTAATAGAGCGTTACCTCGAAATTGCCATCACTAATTACAAGAAAAATCATTAGTAAATTCTAAGCAAAAATAATTTCCGATTTGCGTTCATGATTTCTGTAGGTCGGAAATTAGGTCTGCTGACAATTTGATCATTATTTCACGTGCAATCAGTCGGAGCGAGTTTGAGGTGAGAAATTAGTACACCTGGGGCTTAAGGTAAAACGGAACTCCTGTCTCTATAATAAATTATAGGATTGTTTATTCTCCCGGAATTATAATTTTTTTGTAATGAAGAAAAATTAATAATTTCGGGAAAAGAGACAGTTCTCAAATTTTCTGTCGACTAAAAATATGATATTGAGGTTAAATGAAAGGTTATAAAATCTAAAATGTCGGCAATTCAGTTTTCAGTGTGTGCTGACTTCGTAGCAATTATGATTTGTGTCTTTTTTCGTGAGTTCCGGCCACCATATTGAAGAATGTTGTCGTGGTCTGGGGGAAAATAGACGTCAATTGTATGTAAATTATATTATATTCTAATCATGATTATTCCCCCTGAGAACTAATTGCCGACATATTAGATATTATGACCTTTCGTCTGGCCCCAAGATCATAATTTCGAATGCCCATTCTCGTTCGTAATTAGTAGATCCATTACTGGTTGTAATGAGCAGGGATCCTGAGGTATCTAGGGATTAAAAAAAATTAAGTAGATCAGACTTTAATCCTTCAAAATTCTCCAGATTTCAGCCATTTTAGTTGGATTCAACCGAACCAAAATGGTTTGAAAAATGATGAGAGTAGTATATTTCTCACCTAGAGAGGAAAAGTAGACAAGTCGTCCTCACGTGCAACATTACGACCCGAGCCGGAGGCGAGGGTTGTATGCACGTGAGGAATGCTTGTCTGATTTTCCTCCCGAGGGTTGAATACGTTTTTCTGCCAAAATGGACGGAAGTGAGGGTTTCTAACCGAGCGAAGCGAGGTTAGAATGCTCACTTTCGGTCCATGTAGGCAGAAAATTATTTTGCAACTGCTTCCATTACTTTTAATGAGCCACATATCCCCAATAATTTGCAAAAATTCTTCAATTACCTTGAAAGCAATCTCAGTCTGTGAATAGCCTTATTCACTTAATCACAGAAAACATTCCTGGATTTTCTGTTCATAGTGCATTGTTACTCATCAAAAACGCGTTGAAAAGCATCCAACTAAAAAATAATAATTAAGAACGCAATGAAAATGAAAAAAAAAAAAGTAACAGACGGTAAGCATCGACGTGACAGTCACTCTCAAAAAATATTCTCTTTGTTATAGACACCGTACAGTTAGTGTAAATGCCGCTTTATTTCGATAATTCCCAAACGGTAATACCCAAGTGATGGTGAGTATTAGCCGATGTTAAAAAACAAAATTCGGTAACGAGTCAGTTATAAAAGAAAATCGGTGATTATTCATGATTGACTGGACTCAGTTATAAAGAGATTGTTATTATTCTCACGCATTTTTCATCGACCGAGTCAGTGTTTTGACAACGAGAAGGATAATTACGTTGAGAGAAAATTATTCAAACAATTTCTGATGATTTTCCAGGATTTTTTTGTTCCTTTGTCCGCAAATTAAAGAGAGTCCGATGAGTATTAATTTCTTGGAGTTAAATAAACTGACTGAAAAATTCAGTTTCAATTTCCAGTTTTTTTTAATTGCAATTGAAGAATCTTTTTTTGATCCAATTCAAGGATTGACGATAAAATCTGAATGATTGAATCAGCTCTACTGGGGGCCACGATAATCCAGTAATTCTTGAACAATTTTTCTCTCTACGTAAAAGGGTTTTCTCTATTTAATTGGGAGAATTAAATTTTAGGAAGAGCAGACATCGATCTCGTTCCCGATCCAAATCAAGAGAGCGTCGATCGCGTCGTTCGCGGGATCGTGAGAGGGATGGACACAGGGACAGGGACAGGGACAGAGACAGGGAGAGAGAGAGGGAGCGAGAGAGGGAGCGGGAGCGGGAGAAGGAGAAGGAGAAGGAAAAAGAGAAGGAGAAGGAGAGAGGAGATAGAGGCGAACGTGATCGCGAGAGAGAGAGGGACAGGAAGAGGCGATCTCGGTCTAGGGATCGAAAGGAGAAGGAGAGGCATCCGGAGAGAGGCGATCGAGAGAGAACAAGGGAGAGAGAGAGGGAGAGGGAGAAGGAGAAGGATCGCGACAGGGAGAGGGGAAGGAGGAAGAGATCCCTTACCCCTATCACTCTTCCGAGGGCTCGACCTCCCTTTGGCAAAGGAGTCAGTCCTCTTGGAATGTAAGTACTTTCTATTTGCTTTTCATCATTTATATGTTTATAATCAGCATTTTTTATTTTAGTTTCCTTTTACTTGGGTTTTTTTATGCCTTACATGGCATCATAAGAATTTGCTTTCCCTTTTTTTTCTAGAATACATTTTTTTATTTGACTTTTTCTCGTTTGATTCCTAATTCTTGCAGAGTTTATTATGAAAAAGTAGGAAAAATAATAAAAAAATTCCCAATAAGTTATTTGGAGGCTTACGATCTCAAATTGAAATGTTCGACAATTAAAACAAATCAAAAATTCATTACAGAAGAACAGATGAATTAACTCCGGAAGAACGTGACGCCCGCACAGTTTTCTGTATGCAACTCTCGCAGAGAATTCGAGCCCGTGATCTCGAGGAGTTTTTCTCATCAGTTGGGAAAGTCCAGGACGTGAGACTGATAACCTGCAACAAGACCCGAAGATTCAAGGGAATTGCGTACGTCGAGTTCAAGGATCCAGAGAGCGTCACCCTGGGATTAGGCCTCTCAGGTCAGAAGCTTCTAGGTGTACCGATCGTAGTTCAGCATACACAAGCAGAGAAGAATAGAATGGGAAATTCAATGCCCAATCTCATGCCCAAGGGCCAAACTGGCCCAATGAGACTGTACGTGGGCTCACTTCACTTCAATATCACCGAGGACATGCTTAGGGGGATCTTCGAGCCATTCGGCAAGATCGATAATATACAACTGATCATGGACCCAGAGACCGGACGCAGCAAGGGGTATGGATTCTTGACTTTCAGAAATGCTGATGATGCTAAGAAGGCTCTCGAGCAGCTGAATGGGTTTGAACTTGCTGGAAGACCCATGAAGGTAACTGATTATGTATGTTGGATGATTGTCATGAGTCAGGATTGATGGCAAATATGATAAAAATTCACTGAAAATGTGGCTGGATGAAGGATAAATCGGAGGGAACAATTGGGACAGGCTCAGTTCAAGAATAAAACATTTTTAAAAAAGCAGTGGATATTCTATTTTTTAAATGAAAATTATCTCAGGCCACTCCAAGCAAGAGATCTAATTTTTGTAGCGCAAAATCCTCAATTTATATACATTTATTTTTTAATTTTAGCTAGTAGGTTTTGTTTTTTAATCAGCTATTTTTGATGGTTCAACAATATATTTTCATCCACGAAGTTCTTAACCAGCCCCTTTACGTTATTATTGCAAATTTATCATTCCCACGTCCATAATTTCAGTCTGTTTCAGTAATTATAGTTAGTTTTATAGTTAATTTGTAATTGAGGACTGTAGTTATTCTTTTATCTCGCAGGTTGGAAATGTCACGGAGAGAACTGACCTCATGCAGGGACCCTCGTTGCTGGATACTGATGAACTTGATAGGAGTGGAATCGATCTTGGGGCCACTGGAAGGTAATTAATGAGAGAATTTTCAGAATTAATCGATCTTACAAAATTATAGAGTGAAAATTGAAAATTGCATATCAAATAGACCTGGTGGGACGCGTGTATCATTCCACTGGGGGTACAAATATGCGAAATTAATGCGTGACAATCGACTTTGAAAATTTATTTACTAATTAATTTTCCGATGATTACGTGACAATCACAAAACAATCAAATATAAACACACGGAGAGATTAAATTTTTGCAGTTTGACAATCGAAATAAATTGATCCAGAGGATTGATATTGATATTAATCGGTTCCTAGTCGATTATTTAGTTATTTTATTTTGGTATTTATGCGAGACTGAATAGTTATTTATTCTACCCGCTTTTTTCAGGCTACAATTAATGTTCAAACTAGCAGAGGGAACTGGCCTGGAGATACCACCAGCTGCGGCTAATGCTTTGAACATGGCACCTGTGATATCGACCCCCCAGCCACCCCCTCAGGCAGCCCCACCAATAGCTACTCAATGTTTCATGCTGTCGAACATGTTTGATCCGCAAAAGTATGTAAATTTTAAATTTTGTTTCTCGTTTGCATATTCAATAGACCTGGTGGGACGAGTGCTTCATCTAACTGGGGGTACAAATATGCAAAATTGAATACGTGAATTATCCAGAGGAAAATTATTCACGACTGAATTTTTTTTTGATAATTCCGTGACATATTAATAAATTAAAAAAAAACTGTGTTCTGATTTATCATGAGGAAGACTCGTCAAAAATCAGGAGTGAAGTGGTAAAACTTTTCATATGATTTTTTTATTTTTCGTCAGTTGTTAATAAATATTCAGACATTTAAGACGGATAAGAAAATTTTTGTCAACTTTTTCTGTAGAGTTAATTAGGCGCTATGGAAATAGTGTATTTCGCATCTAGGGAGGCAAAGTAAACAAGTCGTCCTCGCGTGCAAAATTACGACCCGAGCCGATGGCGAGGAATGTTTGTCTGATTCTCCTCCCGAGGCTTGAATACTATTTTTCTTGCCAAAATGGACGAAGCGGTGGATTTTTCTTGCCAAAATGGGCAAGTGTTTTTAACCGAGCGAAGCGAAGCGATTTTTACATCAAAAACGGGAAATTTATATAGCGTTCCACATTCTTGTGAAGTCAGAGGAAATTGTTGGATGGGATTTGGAATAGGTAGGATAGGATCCAGGATTATTCTCAATATAAAATTTAGTTCTCCCGAGAAGGCTCACTTTCGGTCCATGTAGGCAGAAAAGATTATTATAGGAATGTCGATAGCTCTCACAGATTCGAAAATATTCTCAGAAAATTCTGTTATGAAACAAGTCAACGTAACTTGTTTTACCATTTCACGACTGAAATACTTCTATCACCTAATATTAATGTACTAGTTTTAGGGACTATAAAAAAAGTGGGTCAGGGTTTCATTTTTTTTTTAAATAGAAATAATTTTTCCAGCGAAACAAACCCCACATGGTCCAAGGAAATTCGTGACGACGTGATAGAGGAGTGCAATAAGCACGGAGGAGTACTCCACGTGTATGTGGACCAAGCCTCACCCCAGGGAAACGTCTACGTCAAATGTCCTTCAATAGCTACAGCCGTTGCAGCTGTAAATTCACTTCACGGCCGTTGGTTTGCCGGTAGAGTCATCACGGCTGCTTATGTACCACTCGTCAACTATCATTCACTGTTCCCAGACGCCATGACAGCACTACAATTACTCGCACCGAGTGCACCGAGACGAGGAATTTGATCGTCTTAATTCATTGAGAAATAAGTCACAATTTTGAGGTGCTCCGGTTGATTCTAGTTCGACCAGACACTTTTTTTCACAAGAACCTGCGTAAATATCAGAGTCATGAAGACTTGAATGATTTATCTGCTGCTGAGGGATTATTTTTGTTTTCCAAGTGGCACGGATTTTCTTTTTGAAGTGGTTGAGGAGAACCTTGATTTGGGTGGGAGAAAATTTGACAAAAAAATATCGCCAGATCTTCTACACAAAAGAGTCATGAATTTCATTGTTTTCTTTCCTTTTTTCGTTTTTTTTTTTTTTTTTTAGTGAGAGGGATTTTTGTTTGGAAGTGGTTGAGAAAAGAGACCATTTTTTTGTTATTTATTCAGTGATTGAAGTTTCCAATTTAAGGGGTAGAAAAAAAACCAAAAAGATTTTCAATATTTTCTTCTAATGCTCTGAATGTCGTAGAGCTACTGGCACACGTCGACCGAACTTTTTCTGTCGAGAGAATAAAATGCTCGAGAAACAATACTTTTGACATTTTCCCCTGCATTTCATTGACAAAATTAAAATTTCAAGAAGTTCACATTGAATTTCACTAACACTTCACTATCGGTTTATAGGGAATCTCATTGTTTAAAAATCATGAAGACTTCAATGATTTATGTGCTATTGGATGATTTATTTTTTTGATAACTGCGATGTATTTTTTTGTGAGGTGGCTAAGTTGGAAAAATCTTCAGTTCTAAATTTAGTCATTATTTCTATGAGGAATGAATGTTGAAGAAAATTTATAATAAAAAATATATGTTGACACTTTCTTCTGTTTCCGTTCATAGACGAAAAAAAATATTCCCCAGTATATAAATTTCTCGACCACTTCACTTCTGGTTCGTGATAAAACTTGTTCAAAAGTAATGCTTAAAAAATAGATATGAAATTAAGCAATTAAAAACAGCAGAAAACTAACGAAACACCAGTTGCCCTCCATACAACAGCAATCGCTGTAGAAATCGATGAAAAATATGAAAAATAATTAAGAAATTCACTTATAACTTTGTTAATTATTTTTATTTTATGGAGAAATAATGAAGAAAGCTGTGTAATTCTATCGAATGAATTTTTTTTGTTTGTTTTGTAAGGCAGAAATATCTCTTATCAAAATGGTATTTATTTCAAATTGAAAGGATTTGACAATTACTTTTAACTCTCAATGGATATTTGTACGATGATGATAAATTATTGCGGCAAATCGCAGTAGATGATAAATATATTTTTTGAATCGTAAATATGTAATTGAAAGTCAAAAAATTCATCGTAAGATTGATTACTAACATGTGTAGAGAGTTGATATTTATCCTACATTTATCATTGTTCTCAATGGATGTGGAGATGAAGGGGCAGGTCTGCTGACATTTTACTTATTTCATCATGAGTAATTAATGTAGTTCTTGAGGAGTGGATTGTATATAAGTTTTGTAAATTATCGAGTTAGTGAGGTAGGATGTAAACGTTGATTTTAATGGAAGTAAATTCGTATTACTGAGATGTAAGCTTTATGAGAAATATTAAAAGTGAGAAAATAATAATTGCAGTTTTGAATTTTTTCGGGTGCAGAGAACCCTAAAAAATTCTTCAATTCATCGATCCCTAAATGAGTACATAACTTGGGTTTTAATAAGTATGTCGTGTTTTATGCGTTTTATTTTGTTTTCTTCTAATTAGATTTTGTTATTTAAACAATTATTTTACGCCACAGAAATTGAGAAGCCCTTTAGATCGTTTAATTTTTTTTGCAAATTCAAGTTTTCGATGTTTTGTGTTACCTCAATTCGTTGGCATTATTTGAAATTCAATTCATTCAAATTAATTTTGTTTTGTTCAGAAAATCGGCACTTCATGAACATTACAAAAGAAAATATGGTAATGTGTCATTTGAAGGGCTCCGAACCAAAATCGATTATTTCACACTTCTAGACATTAATTGAGCCATACTCACATATAATATGCACTTGGAATA
>JAPYZM010003623.1:0-30120 GCA_030522845.1 Psyttalia concolor
ATATTTTTCATCTCAATGTGTCGGAAAAGCACTCTTCAGTCACTCGACACGAAGCAGAGAGTGCTTGAAAAGTTACTTTTCCGACACAGCGTGATGAAATAGTATATTTCGTAACAAGTGAAAAAAATAGTTTTTGGTGAGTGGGAGGTTTATATCACGAGCCGAAAGCGAGTGATATAATCCCACGAGTCAAAAACCACTTTTTTCACGAGTGACGAACATAATTTTTCACTTGTAAGGAAATATACTATTAATTATAATGACACATACGCGGGGAAGTGAAATTATAGATTTACCGAATTCTCGAGTCTGAAGCATAAACCCTTCTTCAAAGACTATTAAATAAAAAAAAATTAATGCAAGCTACATACTGTGACATATACTGGGTACATACTCTAATCACGCAATTTAACGCTCTCTCCTCATGAATGAACAAACTTGAAACAGCGTATCTATAAAAGATAAAAATCCCCACCCCCCAAAAATATTAATTAAGAAAAAATGAATGGCAAAACTCATGGTGAATCATTAATTGAGCTACCTAGTGCGGCCTATACTGTGTAAGGACCTTAATCACGCTATTTAACGGTCTCTCCTCATGAACGAACAAATTTAAAAGAGCGCACCTATAAGCCAGTCATTACGCTGCACTAATTTCCCTACTTTACGATGCAAAATACCGGGGCAAAAGGCTCATTACGGTGCACTCGGGAAAATTAATTGATTCGTAACTCTGAACTCAGTGTACGTATTTTCACTACCCGAGTAATATTCAAATGTGTGAGTACCGATAACTGGTTCTCAGTAGTCACATCGATGAGTAAGTGTGGGGAAGGCTTTCTAACCGTGCACAGCCCAGTCAAGGTCATTGTGGAGGAGGGCTTAGAGGAGATAGGAAACTGCGTTGATACTTAAGTAGTGGCTCTATTGAATGTCCCGGTGCCACGTACATCATCGCCTACAATGGAAATTCCACGATGCTTACCCCCGTACCGAATGACAAAAAAAAAATCAATAGGAAAAAATAAATAAGTAAGCAGACTTAGCTAGTATTTTTTTTTTAATTTAATGTGTGAGAAGATATAATGGCTGAGGCCCAATTACTAAGCGACTTTTCCACAGCAACAAACCCAAGAGGCTATTTTACGACAAAAGAGAAAAATCTTGATCACGATTTCGCGCTGTGGATTATCGCGTGTGCATCAGAGATCATAATTCAAAGGTGGTTGGATGTCAATTAGCCTCCAGTACACTCATACACACACTGGTGAACTCCAGGGACGCTACCAGTCCCCCGGCGGAGAAGACACTTGAGTATATTAAGGCACATTGAAAACTCTATCTCAGAGTGAAAAAGTTAATTAGATGGGTTTTTTCACGTTATGCAGATACGAATAAACATTAAATGTTTCTTAGATCTCTGAGGTATCTATTCAAGCCATTCAACATCGCCCCTTGGATGCTGTCAAGTGGAATGGCCTTCGCGCAGGGGAGTTGTATCGTTTTATGAAAAATTCTTCCTATTTCAAAGGTTAAGTGTGTGAAATTGCTTCCAGAAACTATTTTGATGTCTCCTTTTTTTTTTATCACTCATGACACGCAGTTCCGGTATTTCCGCGTTGTCGAGTGCATTCATGTCTTCAAAGTGTTTGGAAAAGTGGGCATGGAGGCTCATATGTGGAGGGAAAATACATGAATGAAGAAATTTTGAATAGAATAAATTTTAGCGTTTAAATTTGCATCTTTTCTATTACTGGGATTGGATGATCCCTTGATTTGTCTCTGTAGCGAAATAACGATTTGTTTTTATATATTTCGAAGATACGCACACTATTAAAAATTTCAATTGCGTTAAATTATTTCGAGTGTACAAGAGATCAATTATTATTAATATTTGAGTTTTTCCATTTAACCGTTTACTTTCTTCGGTTTTTAGGGATTTTCTTTCATTTCTTCCTGTCCAGATATTCCCAGAGTGTTCCTCCGCGTGCCCAGGCAGTGCACGATTTGATCATTATAAATTTTAATTTTCATGGACAAATAAATAAATAAATATATTAATCATTAATTTAATTTAATTTGCGATAAATTTGCATTCAATCATTCCAGAAGTCAGAGGCTCGTGTGAATCGCAAAATTTTCCTTCTCTTTTTCCCAAAAAATTATAATTCTCCTAACATTTCCGTGAAATTCGAAAATTCAGAAATTTTTCCCCATCAGTTGAATTCAATAATTAATTATTAATTCCTACAACCTCAAATTGTCCCTGAAATTTGAAAAAATTCCCCATCCGAGCTAAAAACCTATTAAATAAAATATTCAAAAGCCACATTAACTGGCATTGCAAACCAAAGGAAACCGATCGATTCCCGCATCTCCCAAGGGCAAAAATAAAATAAAATAATATAAAAACCCTCAGTTCCTTCAAACCCCAGCAAAATACCCTCCCCGCTCACTCATTAAATTAAATTGAAAGTGCCTGCTGCGAGAAAAAAAAAGACCCCCTCAACAGCATGAAAAATCCTGAATATTTTCCCATTAAACCAACAAAGTGTATTTACAATAATAATATGGTCATGTCAGTCGGCCTAAAAATAAAGGAGAGACCCGATCCCCCGTACGCAGGTATGAATTTTAAATGCACGATCACGTATACTCCAACAGATAATGAGAATGCCCGTGGTATTACAAGAAAATACCATTGAAACGTGTCGATACGATACATTTCTTCACCCATGGATAAAGAAAACTATACCAACGAGTAGTTGCTTTTCAGTGTCATTCACCAATGGTATTTTATGATTCTACACATACAAACCGATTCCGATATCACATAACCAGTGGTTAGAAGTCAACATCCCTCGATTTTTACCAACTTCAGGAATCAAATCTGACGGTCGGAGTTAGGGGTGAAGGGGGGGAGGATAGGAGGACGAAGGGAGTAGGAAAATACATAAAGCATGAAGGAGAGGATCACCAGGGTGATCCTCAAGAGATGCTACTGTCTCCTCTTTTATCCTCTTTACCCCTCTGTACAGATACAGATAGTCAGTTGCCAGGTCTCGCTCACTTCGTGCCCAGAGTCCTCATCGTCTCACCCGTCCTCACAAAAACTCACTGTCCACAAATTGAAAGTACCGACTTCAACCGGCACAAGACCTCAGACCCCCCCCCTCGCCCTGCCCCTCCCCGCCCACCCCTGGCCGTTCCTCAATTATTTTTATATCATTCTGTTTCTCTTATTCACTCATGACCAAACCCCCACATTCAATTGAAAACAAGAGATGGAAGGCATTTGAGCGTCAGCCTCACGTTCTCACGTGGGATTCCAAGTTTTAAAATATCAAACCTGATCTGGTATGGTACAGACTAGGCGCTAGCCAGTCACACCGTGTTTCTTTTCCAAGTGCATTTTTATCAATTTTTTTTCCCCTCCTAAGGTCTCTTCAGTGGAGATCAAAATGCCATTAACGAGAGTAGTGGGGAAGACATGGGGTCTGCTGGTGTGATAAAATTCTAAGAAGTATCTGCGGGTTATTTATTAATTTTTTTTGCCATCTGTTAACCAGAAAGCGCTTTATTACCTAAAATATTTCACTTATTTGTTGTTATTTCAAAAGGTGTTAATTTCTTTGGCATGATTTCAATTCAATTAACCTGAGAGGGCAATGAAAAGTGCAGTAAATGCGGAGGGATCATCCTCTATCAAGCCTGATCTGCCGTATTAGTTTATTTTTATTTTGCAATTTCAATTTTATCAATGTTTTCCTCGGGTCTCATCGGCAAAGATTAAACTACCATTAACAAAAGTGAATAAAACAAAAGGTCTGCCAGTAGTATAAAATTCTACCAAGTGTGTAAATTTTTTTTTTGCATACTCTAAACTAGAGAAGCACTTCATTATCTCAAATATCTCCCCCACTAATTTTTGTTATTTCAACGGGAGTTTATATGTCTCTCCCTCTCTCTTTAAATTTAATTAAACCGGGATGAAGAAACGCAACGGAAGGCACACAGGCGAAAACCAAAAAGTAAGAGAAACAGCTCAAGTGCACGAGTATGATCCTCTCAGTGCTCAGTATAATTGACAAGTCCCAAAATTGTTTTCTCACTTGGCATACCAAGTTTTAAGCCATCAAACTTAGTTTAAGATTATATCATAAATCAGAAATTAATTGCATCAAATATTTTTTTCTCCATCTAAAGTTTCATAAATTCCTTCAAATCTCATCATTCGAGATTCCTTTCAATTAAAAATACCATTACCAAGGGTGAGAAAGACAAAGGGTCTGTCAGTGTCCCAAAATTCTGCAAACTATCTAATTTCTGTTTACATCCTTTGAACCAGAAAGCGCTTCATTAACACAAATATCTCCTCGGCTTTTATTTTTTGTTGTTTGAAAGGGAGTTAATCTCCTTAGCAACATTTTAATTCAATTAAACTGAGATGAAGAAAGAGCCAGCGAAAGATAAACAGACAAAAACGAAAATGTAAGAGAAACAGCAAAAGTGCAGAGGTATGATCCACCGAATGCAGTTCAGTAATTGAAAAGTCTCGAAATGACTTTTTATCCGATTCGTCTTTTCGATCGACTTGAAGCGGAATGGAATGCGAAACGCGCGCGCGATCCAAAGGAGAGCGAGAAGCGATAAGAATCGCTTCAGTTGTAAACCCCACGCCGGCAAAAGCCAACAAACCAGCTACACATACACAACTCCATGTTTTATTCGTCAATTTTTAGTGATGCCACTGGAAAACAGTTTTGAAACGTTGTCTCTCTGGCCCATCAGCGAAGGCCCTGTAACGTTTGAAAATATTTTTGCCCTGGCACATATAGCCTCATATCTACAAACTCAACCTCCAAACATTGGCCATCTCCACCTCAATTCCACCATCTTGCCAAACAGTAAAAAGCAAAAATATTTAAGACTCAAATGCCATGTCGCATTCTCTGACATCCTTCCTAACCACTGGTCCACGATTATTTCGACGGGAGGGGCTGAAGGGAGGAGTAGCGCGACCTGTTTATCGTTAAAACGACCAAGAAAAAAAATCAAACCAAGCGGATGAAACGCCCTCGAGGAAATAAATCCTTGTCAACAGTTGTATATCAAGCATCGTTAACTATAAAAATTAATCTCAAGTTGGCCGAAATAGCCAATCCAGATAGATTTTCCCATTCTGATATCATCGGGAGTATTATCCAAAGAGGAGGGAGAATTTTCCCTCGATATAAACGGCTACTTAAATTCCATAGAAAAAAAATAAACGATCCCAAGATGACCAAGACCATAGACTAAACCTCCGGTTGCGTGAAACACGTGGGTCTAATCAAGATAAGGAGTCGTTTACTTTATGAATAGAGACCGGCTAACGATAGCCCTCACCGGCTGTGCTAAATACACTATTCTGTAACCCAAAACCTTAGGAGTTTATCCTGAAAAGGGGATGAGAGAATCCACTGGAATGGTTATTATCTCGGTGGACTTCTGTCTCACCGATTTCCGATATTATCTCTCTAAACGAAGGTGTACATTTCTCCGCACTGTCCACTGAATTCGAATAAACCGTTTTCACAAATTTTTTTTTTCTTTCTCTTCTCATCTATTCGAGAACTTGATACGAATTTCCAGAGAAAAAGGGAAATAAAATTTAATGGAATGTCAAGAAATCTGGGAGAAATTTTATACAGTTAATCAAATTATTATGCGACATTTTAATGGCTATTTTAGGTCTATTAGACTTTGTAGGATGTAATGGATTTGAAATCTATAGGTAAAAAGAACTAAATGTCAACTTTCATTACATAATTGTTGAGATAATAGTTTTTTCATTTAACTGACCAAACAATCCAGTGAAAACAGATGTTATGAGCCTCAAATTGTCATAGCTCTCTGATATTATCTCTCTAAAGTTTTAGAGGTCCTCTAAATCGTCTGAGCGAAGGTGTACATGTCTCCACCCTGTCCACTGAATTCGAATAAACAGTTTTCTCAAATTTTTACGTCTATTGAAAAACTTGATACGGACATCCAAAGAAAAAAGATAATGGTATTGAGTAGAATGCCAGAAAATAGTGAAGACATGTTAAACTATTGAATTGAAATTATCATGCGGTATTTTGATAATCATTTTATGTTGCGTTAAACTTTTAGAATCTACACCTGAAAAAATTAACTTTCATCACAAAATCGTCAAAATTCTTGTTTCTGCTTTGAACTATTAAAACAATCAACTCAAAACAGGAGTCATGATCCTAAAGTTGTCATCCTCCGTACAAAACTAAAACCAAATTTAAATTCTGAATAGTTTAGACGTAATTTAATAACTAATTCACTGCAAATTCAATGCAATTCCAAGTTTGCGAGTAGCGAAAAGTTACGAAATTTATAACTTCCTAAAATTTTCTATCAATTAAAAATTCAAGAATAAATTTGCCGAATGACTTCTTTGACTTTCATAAAATACTGCAACGGAATTTGGAGTTTCCCCTGATTCACCTTATAAAATTTAATTAAATTCCGAATTTCTTGTGCAAACAAAATAAATAAAACCCTTAAAATTCAACTTGACACACATTCTGGGATTTCGAAGAGCCAGTCTGAGTGTGCCGTTTAATAAACGTCTGTAACCGCTGGGAATGTCACTGAGAATGGAGGTAGCTAGAGAAACTGAGACAGCCAAAGGGACTGCCCCATATAATTTCCCTCCTTTTGGTCTTGAGAGGTAAAACCCGAACTCGTACATATAAACTAACAAACAGTTGGATGAGTGGACTATAGTAACTCGTGTCACTATTCCCGGAATTACCACCAATCCACGAAAACCACTATAATTAACCACTGCCTATTACCTCATAATAATGGTTTCAAGTTAACCTTCGGTTTCGTAAAACAAAATGCTGCGAAAAGCGTGCAAAAATGAGGGTAAAAGACCAAAATGCCTCCAGCTTGTAATTCAAAAGCGAATAAAAAAAATACCCCCATGAACTCGTCATTCTTCTGGCCTTCCTGCCACGCCACGATTGCGAGTAATTACTACTGCCATTGTTTGCTTTTCCGTAATAATTTCAAAGAAGGTAAGATCCGGAGAAATTGCAAAAGAAAAAAAATCCCCCCAACTTCTGAAAACAAATACAATTATTCCATTGTTCATTAATAAACTGCGATGATGAGGCAGGCCATTTCATGGACAATTATTCGCAAACACGAGTTTGAAATTACCATAAACAACTTCTGTAAAATAGTAAGAGACATAAAAATGAAAGACCACAGTGGTAAAACCAAATCTCCAACCAAATTCAATGGCAAATAAAAGTGATTCATCTAGATACTTTATCCCCTCCTGTAACGTAACATTCAGGGTAGAATGCATTGTGCAATAAAACCTCAACAACTGGACCCTTTGTACTCGCTTAGGTGTTTCACTAATAAAGATTGCTATCACATACCGATCACATTCTCTCAGTGCGTCATTGAGTGTTTTCCCGTCTTCCCAGTTTCATTCACAGTTTAACGACAGTACCACAATCCTCCATTAATACCACCGCTTGATGAAAAAATATCCAATTTAGCGAGTTAATGCCATAGAAAATGAGTAGAACGATGATAAAAGACAATGATTAAATCAAATAATGTGGATCCATCTACGCGCATTTAATCGCTGAAATATCTCTTCAAAATTATGAAATCTAAAAAATTGAACTGATTTATTAAAGAATAAAATAATCGAAATAGTCAGAGTTTTAATTAAAAATTTGAATAATTAAAAATATCATCAGCGATGAGGTCACGTTGTTGATGTCACCGAGACTTCAAAAAGGATTTAATATTACATTGCACAGTGAAATTGCACTCAACTATAATTCATAGAATTACGATATCTTAATCTACAATTTCCAAGATCACTATTTTAATCACCAATACATCATAGATGAATTTTATGGATTAGTCATTAAGAAATAACTTGAACCTTCATACGGGGTCGGTATTGATTTTGTCACATGACAGCCCAAGACTCATTCAATTCCCCCAATCTCCCATAAAATAATCAATTCTCATAAATTTTCCAAAACCATCAAAAATCCAAATTCTCAATTACCACCGCCACCATCATTTGAATAATCAAATATGTCATCAGCAATGGCTCGCCATTATCCCTGTCACCAAGACCCCCGAAGCCTACCCAATGCAAGATTCCACAGTAAGATTGTCTTCAACTCTAATCTACACAGGATCTCACTATCGGTTTTTAATAAGCCTGATAAAGTCAGCTCGTGGGGGGGCAGTGAATGGTGAGCTATATATCGAAGACAATTTTCCCAGTAACCCCGAGACCAGAATGAGGGACTCAAATGAGCAACAGAGAGAGTAGATGGTACAGTCGCGGGTGGATTAAGAGGGGGAGAGGATGTTAAAAAGAGATGCAGCAAGCGGGAATAATTCACGCGTTATCTACACCATCTTCTTCCCCTCCCTCCCTGGCTCCAGTATCTTCTACGGGACTTCATGGTGCAACAGAGTACCGCATACATGTTGCGCCCAGTACATACTGGCTTACACGAATACTCAACATGGATTACACCACCCTTCAGTATGCAGGGTCGACCTCCCCTCTCCAACCAGTCTTTTCTCATTCCCACCACTGTTTTTCTCACTCGAATCGTTTATTCCCTTCTACCTTTGCCGCCCTTTTGCCTCGGTTCTCGATTAGCGGTACGGGCTTGAATTTAACGACGAGAGATTGTAGATTAATTTCAGGCGCGCGTATTTCAATTAGGGACCAAATGGTTTTGCCTTCATGTGTGCAACATTCCTTCTTTTTTTTTTGTTTTACCCCTCCCTCAAACTTCTCTTTCGTACGTTTCGGTGCCCTTTTATTTGGCGAGAGAATGAGGATTGGGGGGGGGGGGGGGGAAAATTTTTAAAGGAGGGGTTGTAACTTACCGGGCGGGGGGCTCCCTTTGCAAAGTGCCAGTCGAGAATCTGGCGGTCTTTTGATGACAGGTAAACGTCGCTGATAATAATGAAAGGTTTTATTAGTTGATTGAAGGAGAAGTTGATAAAGGTGACTGTAATCGTCTGCATTTTAATTAATCGTTATGAATGGCCAATAAGTGAAGTCCCTATCTGGTTGGTTATGGGTGGAATGAATTTGTGATGACGGCATCTTTCCGAGGTATTAACAAATTGGATTAATCAATGGCTTCTAGAAACGCTGATTTCTATTATTCATTAGTTGATTATGACCTAATGAATTTAATGCAATTCATTCAATCAAAGGGTTTTCGGAAATTGTCGGTCTGTGTTATCGATATTGTTTATCTTCAGGGGCACCTTATTTAACAATTTATTTCTTGATAAGAATTTATTAAATTCATGGAAATTAATTATTCTGAATTCAACGACTTTTGGTAAGAGGTAAATGTCGCTGATAATAGTGACTATATGGAACTGACATCATTTGAATTTAATTCAGCGCCATGAATGTTAAATTAATGAATTCTCTCATCTGCTTGTTTAACTGCGCAATAAATTTGATATGTGGATGTACTGTAGATATTACCTGGGTGGAGAGGCCTCCAGTTCCTGTAATTTTGCCTCAATTTCCTTCTGCTGCTCTGCAAGCTGATCCCACTCCTTGTACACAAAAATATTCCGTTAAAAATACTCGATATACATTTCTCCTAACAAAATTTTGAAATAACAATGTTAAAAAAAATAATAAAATCAAAAAAATATCCAAAATGCATATAAAAGAATTATTTTGGATTATTCATTAATATTATTTTCATCGTCAAAATTTTCTCGGTAAATAATCCTAAACCTATAATTAAATTCTCCGTGAGAAAACAATTTGCAATTAAATTTGTAATTACCTTACAAGCATTGTGGACATCTCTCAACTTTGACCGCTGTACAAACTCCTGGGTAATATCTCGTGTTTGTAATTTGCTCTCTGTCATCTCTTTGTACTGCTTGTTGAGCTCCGCCAGTCGGTCTCTAATAGCAATCATCTGTGATTTGACGTGAAAAAGGATAGATAAATAAATGAATAGTCTTCAGAAAAAAAAATCCGTTGGAAAATTTCAGGGGAGACAGCGAATACTTACACGTTGCTGGTTAGCAATGAGTCTACTCTGGAGGGTAAGTACGCAGCTGAAATGAGCAACTTGACGCTGCTTGACGCCCTGCTCTTGAAGTCTAATTACCCATTCCAATGCCTGGCCCAATGAGACTGGCCTTGTTGTATTACCCGGCTGTCCGGTATTCCCGATGTAATTAAAATCAAGCTGATGCGAGAGGTAAGACGTTGCCTCCAATAATCGGTTGAATTCTCTCTCTACCATTTCGTCTTTGTCCTTCGGTACCTGGAGACAGAAATTATTACATTAGAAATCGGGGAGTCTTCACGGACTGTCGTCCGAATGAAAATTTTGTATTCATTGGAATTTAAGGGATTGTACGGGCCATGTACTTTACGCAAAAATTTCCGTTTTGCTTTTTAACTGAAAAGACGTTATTTCGTCGATTTTCTGCAATGTTATTCCCAATTTCGGTCTATCCATGAACGGACTATAGCTAATTTATAATTAAATTAATATTAAACATGAAAAGATGATCTTTTAAATAGCAGATCGTTAATCAATTTTTTTTTAATCCGGATAGTACATTAATTTTTTTCTTTTCAATTGTTTTATTATTATTGTTTCATTCGATATCATAGATCGGATATTGGATCGGTGATTCTTCTAAAAAAATAGAGTATTTTCAATTACGAAATTCGTTGTAATTTCGGTGAACCCGTAACCTACGTCAGTATCATCTAATCCTCCAAAATTCATGCTTAAAGATTAATACAAATACTCACAGTCTGTCCGTCACTCTCGTAAAGAGGACACTTCTGCCGGATTTTATGTAACTCCATATTAATTTGTTTACTCAGAGTAGTCACAGGATTTCCACCTAATCCAGTTACCACCATGGCCCCCAAATCAGCTATGTAGGAAGACTTTCTGAAGGTTGCAATCCTTCCACCTACACGATCCTGGACAGGATAATTCATATGAAGTGTTTGTGTTACGCAGAAAGGCTGTTACACTGATTTGATCTGTTTTGGAACTTCAGGTACTTTGAAATGGCCTGACACTTAATATTGTTAATACCATTAGCAAGTGAAATCATGTAACTTTAATTTATTTTGACTGTAAGTGTAAGATTTTAAACCATGTAATTTGGCTTATTTCGGTAAATAAGTTGATTAATTGGTGCCCAAATGAATATCTGAATGAATTTTTTTTCGAGTGGTTAAAATTGAAAAAAAGATAAACCGTGACCATCTAAAATACTTACTCGAGCTTCTAATACAATAACGTCGAGCCCGAATTGCTGCATCTGCTGTGCAGCAGCAAGCCCAGCGATCCCCGCACCGATCACAATGACTTTTCCCAATTTTTTCGTGGGTATGGGTTTCAACCGCTTAAATACACCGAAATTAATAAACCCATGGCGTTCCAAAAATGCATGTATGCGTCTGGTGAGGACGGGATCACTGTTATAAGGCGGTTCAATAGCCAGCAGAGCATTTTCAATGATCAGCTGTTGTTTGGGATTCTCCAACCACAATTGAAGCTGAAAACCATCAAGACAAGCATAAAAAACTTCGCTTGGTAAGACAAATCAAATTTCAGAAATTATTCCAGAACGATTGAGAAGAGTGAATGGAAAGAACCATTTTCTTCAGGAATTATTGTACAGTATTTATGGCATAACCTGGAGATTAAGGAAATGTTTTCATTGCAAATTCCAGAAAATCGTCATAATTCCCTGACATTGCCGCGATATTTAGAAGTAAATGTGCATAAATATTTCCCCTTGAAATATGTATATTTTCTCGTATTAAATAAATTGACTTGCAACGAATAATTGTGTCTCTCAGTGCAAAAAGTACTCCCAAACCCCGGACTTCATCCTGACCAATCAAATTCACAATAAACCGGATTTTTCAACATTTCCTGAACCCATTAAAAGGTAACATGAGCAGACTCACCAATCGATTTCTGATGTGCAAGAACACCTTTTGCGTCTGTGGAGGCCCAGACGATATATCAGGAAAACAAACAGCCTCTGTAGAAGTTAATTTATCGAACGGAAGACGACTCTGAAAAGCAGCTCCTTCCAGGCCATTCAGGAGCTCCTTGACTACACAGAGGAATACCAAAATATATTATTTGTCCGCGGAAAGGATTTAATAACGATGCTCTTACCGTGAGGGTCCTCATGATCGCTGTCCTGCTCGTCCTCCTCCTTGACCTCGTTCTTGGGTGTTGACGTCGCAGCTGTTGGAACTGGTGGCTCACTGACCTTGCCCTGTTCGCCCAACAATTTTTTTTCAGGTGTACCAAGGCCAGTTTTCGATTTCTCCGATGTATCCGAGGCATTCTCGTCCTCCAGCTGATTGTATTTCTCCTCCATCTCTCGATACTCAACCTTAAACAACAATTTTTCACCCATCAGACCAATAGAATGCAACACAAACGTAATTTACACACCTTGGCACGCTTACGCCGACTCATTATGCAATTATTTGAGGTTTATTATGCTTTTGAGATGCACTGGAGTTGTTGTATCGGATTTTATATTTGTTTTGATCAGTCAAACCGGCATGGAACTGAGAAATATCGGTGGAAAGTGGTGGGACACTCGCTTGGAAAGCTATGGCGTCTTTACACTGGGCGCCATCTTGGTTTCCCCGGAGTGGGAGGCAGAACGTTGGCGCGAAAATTAGTTCAGTGAGGGCGCCATTTGTGCTGGGAAATTTGTTTTTATTGTTCATAGTAATTTATGCGCGAGGAAGAAAATTATTTAGTCATTATTTATTGATGGTTTTTGTGATTTAATTTCTGCCCCTCGAGGTTCTTCTTCGGTTTTTCCTCGTCAATAAATTAACTTGTTGGTAATGATTTTTCCTGCTTTTCCGGCTGAAAATATTTTTTCTGATTAGTCTGACATGTCTGTGATTTGTTGTTTATAACTTTTCGCTGTTAATAATTGCGCCAAATGAGAGGATTTCAATCGTAACCAGGGGAAAATATTAACAGAAGACACTGGTCTTCGGTGGTGGAGTAATATGAGTCGTTTGGACGATCCACCGAGTCTGTTGAAAGGCCGAAAGCCATCATACATTGCAATGAACGGTTAGTAGGTTATGTTTTCAGTGAAGTTGATGTCTGGTGAATAGATAAACAATCGGGATTTGAACTTCTCGAGTCGTTATTATCCAAGAGACCTTACTTTGTTTTTTTTTTCTTTTCCAGGTGTACCAGAAACTGACGACCAACAGCGTCTGCGTTTTCAAGTGGAACTCGAATTTGTTCAGTGTTTGGCCAATCCTAATTACTTGAACTGTAAGTATTAATTGCAATGACCCGATGAAAATCATTAATTTTAAGAGCTAATTCGAATAAAAAAAATTTAAGTAAATCCTCATAAAAATGAATAATGTTTTGCACTGAGAAAACAAAACTTTCATCGAGGAAAGTTGTACTTGTCCGAAAAGTGAGGTTACTCGACGTTTGTACCTCAATATTTTGAATTTGGGACTTGAAAACTTGACGGTTGATCCAACTCAAGTATTTTTTATATTTCGTGTCCATTATTAGTAAATATTCCTTATTTTTTATTCTAAAAATGTTCTGACATTATTTTCACTCGTTTATTCATCAAAACACCCAATCAATGATCCACAATTAATTATTTCCTTCCTTGAATTTCAGTTTTAGCACAACGGGGTTACTTCAAAGATTCCACATTCATAAACTACCTCAAGTACCTTCTCTACTGGAAAGAACCGGAGTATGCAAAGTACTTAAAATACCCCATGTGTCTCTACTTCCTTGACCTACTCCAGTACGAGCACTTCAGACGTGAAGTTGTGAATTCCCAGTGTACAAAATTCATTGATGACCAGCAGATTCTCCTCTGGCAGCACTACACACGTCGTAGAACGAGATTACTCCAGCAGGCAACAGAACAAACACCCCAGCACGTTAATCCCCAGAACAATGGAATTGCTCAGCCTAAAGTTCCTTGATAAATGAAAAACGCCAAAATCATGTGAATGACGCTCGCCAAAAACTGGCATTACTTTATCACGAGTTTCCTACACCCCCAGAGACATTTCTCCTTTCTCCAAACGTATTCATACAGTTGGATTGAGCGGTTTAGCTGTGATAGATCGCAAGTAAAATGATTTTATATTTATTACGTCGTAATAAATCTCTTTTCTCATTTTATGTCAATGATTATTATTATTTTCTTCGTGTAAATAATACATTCAGAATTAATAATTGCATTTATATATATTATCTTACGGTTTAATAGACGATCTTACATCGGAATAAATTACACTTGAACTTCATCGCATGAATTCTGCTCAGTCTACCATAAAATGTATAATGATGCGTTATTAGTTGAAAATATTTTGGTTCATCGAGCATCTTAAAATGATAATATGTACAAAACAGTAGTCGAGTGCTGAGAACTGATAATTCTAAAGTTAATTCTGACATTCGTTCCAAATATTTCGCGACGTCCAAACAGTTTATTATTATCGTTAGTTTAATATAATGCTTTTTGATAATTTTTTGTTAAATACGAGGACTGTCGTTTACTATCGTTTTTTTAAGAACTCGACTTTTCATTTTTAATCGTTAGAATACATATCAATAATCTTGAAAAAATAAAATTTCGGAAATATTGATTAATTGTCGTTATTAATGGCCACAAAGAAAGTGTTTGAAAAAGTTTCATTTCGTAGAGTACAATATTATTCATGAGAAAAAATAGGATTATTAAGATATTCTTACAGATATCTTCGTACCAATTGTGAAAAGGAATTCCTCAGAATATTTTCCTCCATTTCATTTTCGATTAAATTTTCTGGGGCTCTTTGGAATTTTTTATCACATTACAGTTTCAATAAAATGTCAGGGAGCTTTGTCATTGAAAAACTTTCGTTGACAAATTAGAATCAACAGTAAATTACACTTCCATTATTTCGTGAAAATTGCTAGAAGTTCATAAAATTCTGGGAAATGGGCTCTCGAATTTTGACTCAATTGAAATTTTAATTTTCCATTTAACTGATTTTTTTTTCATGAAATTTTAGATTTCCCACCGAAAAAAATTCAATTTCCCTTTTCTTGAAAATTACTATGAAATATGAATTTCCATCGAACAGTATTGTAGAAAGACTCCTCCACAATTTTCCTAAACCCATTAATTTCCATCACCACATTCCCAAAAGGTGGCTCAACTCAATTTTTATTCTCCATAAAATTAACGATAATTCCATTGCCGGCATCAACCCAATCCTCGGAGAACAGTTTTTCCCGGAGTATTTCCCTCTCAGCAGCGGCATCCTCCCGTCCATTAGCATCACAAGTATCCTCCCCAATAGTTAATCTCTGCGCGTCCTTAACAGTATCCGGTAGTACCTTGCTCAGAGTTTCCGGCATAACTAGACAAGACAGGCCAGCAATGAGACACAGCAAAGCCGCCAGCATAAAGTCTCCCATGGGCACACAATGCTCCTGCAATTTACAATCACTTAAACCATCCAAAACGTTTTAAAATAATCCGCAAATTGTTATTAATGCTCACCATTGCATTGATGTACAACCCAGTGAGGTAACCAATCGTTCCAAAAACAGTGAAAACCCCTAAGAAGGTACCTCGTAAAACAGTTGGAAATATCTCAACGGTGTACAAATAAACTGTGCCCACTGTACTTGTAGTCGTTACTCTACCCAACAGCAGTAATGTCGTTCTTCCAATGCCTGAGGTTACGAAGAATTATTAGATAAATTTACTCAGATTATATCGACGTTTAAAAATTGAGAATAAACAGTGGAACACGTAAAAAAATATATAGAGACGCTCACGTACTTTGCGCACCAATCCAAAAAGCCGTTAGACGAGGTAGAAATACCAGCCCGGCTATCACGATGCAAATCATGCTGTTGAGAGACTGAAAAATACCCAGTGGTAAACGTCTTCCGTGCCGTGACAAAATAAAATAGATGACTAGGTAAATAACGAGTTCTATTATACCGCCAATGGCAAAATTTATGTGTCGATTTTCTAATAAATTTGGCACTGATTTCAATACAATTGCGTTTGCCAGAGATGTCGAGAACCTGTAAGAGAATTATTTTAAATTAGTTGTGTGCTTCCGGTTGAATTATTGATAGAGATATTGACTGGGGCTCACTATCAAATGATGAGATAAAAATAAAAACAAACATTCCTCGAGAAATTTTGCCGAAGAGCCCACGTATTTTGTTAAAAACTGTTGACCAAAATTTCCAGTGTAGTTTTTATGCCGCCTAGAATGCGAGAATTTCACTGAATTTTGAATTGACTGGAATTTTTGTTCGTAAGAAATTGAGTACATTTAAAAAAATTTCAAGGGCCCAAAGAAAACGAACGATATAGCCTATTTCGATCTGAGAGCGCAATAAGTGTTTTCTTAAGTGTAGGAGATGTGTAGCGGCGTTCTCCCATGTATTTGAAAACGACGTTTTTCCGACGAGTGTCAAACGGTATTTCCCATTGTACACATGGCGATAAAAAAACAATAGTTCTAGCACTAATTTTTCATTTTCAGACATGACAAAAAAATCTTTAACATACGAATATTATTTCAATATTCCACGAAATCTCTAATTTCACGAAATCCATTCTCTTTAGTTTTCTAGAAGTGCTCGAAAACAAGTCATCAATATCGCGAAATTTTCCATTATTCTCAACTATAAAAATACAACAATATAATAATCAATGGATTAGTAACGATATTGGTATTAATATTTGGATTGAATTTAATACATACCATTGTAATGCAAAAATCCCACTGTTCTTGATAAAGAAGAGACTACTGGATCGCGAAGGATCCGACATTCCCGAGATTTTCTCAGTCTCACCACCCTCGTTCCCTCCGGTCACACGATTATCCACCGGCTTAATGTCCTCTTCGATCAAAGTAACATCATTGGACACGCCCACATCTCCCGTTTCATTGGCAATTGTCTCATCATTGAGTGCCTTCGAATTTCGATTACTTCGAGTCGTTGACGACTCCCCAATCTCCACCTCCCCATTATTTCCCTCGACTGACGTTTCCGGTGGTAAATTCGATAGTCGCTTCTCCAAATTCTCCGAAATTGCACGTAAACTGATTCCTGCAAAGTTTCACAGCTAATATATTTTTATAAAGCATGAAAAAACCCTCCTCCTTAGCGCAGCAATAAAATCACGTGAGTGAACATGTAAGAAAAGTCGTAAAGAGTTTCTCGGTAGGAAAAAAAAAATTCAAGTGCATCGTAAAGTCATGATAAAATTACTTCGTGAATTTCGATGTGCTGAATTAGTTGGTGTTAGCAGATTTGCAGCTTCGCTTTCAGTTGTGTCTTTAGTGTCAGGGAAAACCTGAGACTTTCGTGTTGGTTTGACAGGTGTTGTGTTCTCACTGTTATCAGTTACCAGTTCTCTACGCACTTTGCCACCACAGCAGCAGGCATTGTATTTTGTAATTTTCTCGAGTGCCATGTCAGCTTCCGTGGTCTTTCCCTTGGCCATCAACCATCTTGGTGACTCGGGAATAATCCTACGAAATAAACATTTATGTTAAGGGTCTTCTGATGTTCGTTTTTGTCATGATCAAAAATACCGTTCGTCACTTGGCCGAAAAATATCTTTCCGGATCGTATGATTGCATCCCTCGCCTTTGGCGCGAGCTTTTTATACATGCCAGACAGCTATTTTTAGGTTTCCGACCCGAAGGAAGTTATTGTAACGACCCCGAAAACTGGATGTGAAAATTTGGGTACTTCTCTGTTTCATGACCTCTACACCGCGAAAAAAAATTACAGAACCGGCTTGTAAAACTAAAGGGATGATTTCGTAATTTCCAGGTGAAGATTATTAACGCTCAGGAAAAATTCCCAGCGTTATTTTAGATAGAAAATTCCATTTTAGATTAAAATTCCTCAAAAAATATTTCCCTCCGAAATCACAACAATAATACGTATTTTCATGCAATTATTCTCTGCGAGTTTTCAAATGATCTCACTTGGAAAAAAATTAATCATTTGTTAAAAATTGTCAGAATAGTGCGGATGGGGAATTAATTTCTTTCATTTCATAGAAATGGACATAGTGTTCTGGTCTTCTAGCAAATTAAAAAATCGAGATTAAATAAAATGTTCATTAAAATTGAACAAATTTTTTTTTTAGCAATTAGACAAGTTGACGGGGCCTCACGTTTACCTGTTAACTAAATAATTCATCAATTGAACTACTACCATTTCGAACTAACGCCATTCGGTAACTGTCACCAGGCCTTGTTAAAAGTAAATCAACCTCTCTATCAGTGCATTACCCAAGAGACGAGGTATGAACTTTGAAAATGGGGATAATCGTTTACCCGACGTAAAGGACAGTAATGGCTGTAGGCACGGAGACAGCCAATTGAAGAATCCTCCAGTCCAGGATGATATAGCTGAGGCCAGCTAAGAGCAGTAATCCGAGGGACCAGGCTATTCCCATCACAGTGAATGCTAGTGTTCTGAACTTTGTTGGGAACAGCTCCAAAATTAGAATGTATGTCGCTGAGTGTAATCCTTGGGCGAAAATTCCTTGGAAGCCACGAAGACCCAGGAACACTGGATAACTCTGGTATCATCCAGTAATTTCATTAAATACTGAATAATTAAATCTCATATATCAAATGTGAGGATGAAAAGCTGAAATGCCATCGATTATCCCAACAATTTGATTTTGACATATAAATGACATTGAAAATTAGTATAAATTACGTATTTTATATTTCCGGACCGAGAATTTCCAACAAATTTTTGAAACAGAAAAATAAGTAATTGCGGAAATAAATAGGCAATAATAAATCACCAAAAATCCGCGTGCCAACTCCGTAATAATCGAAAATTTTAACTCCTTCCCGAAACGTGCAAAATTACCTGAACTATATAAGTAGCCACTGCCATAGTGCCCTGCGCATAAAGACAGATCGCAAGAACCGGAAGTCTTCCCACTCTGTCTGCAGCGAGTCCCGCGAGAGGTGCGCCAATGGAGACCCCTCCATAATAAACAATATTAGCCAAATCTCTCAGATAACTTCTCTCGCAAATGAGCCCCCAATCAGTAACCACGCTCTTCTCCCCTCGATCCGCCACAAATATGTACTCAGTCTGGCAAAACTCCCTTTCGCCCTCGGCAACGGTTGAATTCTCGGTCTCCTCCCCACGTAAACACCCATAACTCCTGTTACCTTGATCCGAGGTCTGAAAATGTGAGCGCAAAGCCTGTATGAAATAGTGCATTTTCGATACACATTGTGTCAAAAAATAGGATTCGATACTCGCAACAGTCCCGCGGACCCCACACTTTCCCGCAATCGCGAAGCGGCCGTGAAGTAGTGCTTTATGGACTGAGTGACAAAAAATATTGTCTGACACACGGCTGTGAAGAACTTTTCTGCCTCATATGATTGCAGAACTCGCCTTCGGCTCGTCCTGTAACCTCATATTCGCCAGAAAAGTTCTTCACGGCCTAGTCCACGGACGTCGTGACAAAAAATATTGTTTGACACACGGCTATGAAGAACTTTTCTGCCTCATATGATTACAGGACGAGCCGAAGGCGAGTTCATATTCGCCAGAAAAGTTCTTCACGGCCTAGTGTGAAAATGTACTATTTCTACCTACATCGAGTGAAAGTGAGCATTTTAAGCTCGCTTCGCTCGGTTAGAAACGCTCACTTTCGTCCAGTTTGCATTCCCCTCGGGAGAAGAATCAGGGAGCATTCCCCACGTGCTTACAACCCTCGCCTTCGGTTCGGGCCGTAAGTTGCAAGTGAGGGCGACTTGTCTACTTCTCTTCCCTAGGTGAGAAATATACTATTTCCGCCCGCTGTGATGAAAAGTGGACTTTGAGACTCGCCTTCGGCTCATGATACAATCCCACGAGTCTAAAAACATCTCCGTGAGTATCGAACCATATTGTTTGACACAATGCGTGCAAAGCGAGTGTTTGCGCCCGCGAGGTGTGCTTTAAATTAGTCTGAAATTTTCAAGCACTCCGGGCATTACGATTGAAAATAGACTGAGAGATTTTGGCGAAAATCGAGAAATTACTTGAATGACCTCCTCAGCAATCAGAAGGTCCCGGGTTCGAATCCCAGTCTGGGCAATCCATTTTTCCAGTAAAAATGTCTTCCAAATTTTAACAATAAAAGTGAACTGTTGCGATAAAAAAACGAGCACACGGCTCGAAAAATTTTATTATACAGTCTAGAAATTTTATTGATCAATTAGGCATTTTTTTTCATGCCACCAGAGCCCTAACCGGTTACCAATGGGTTACGTAATTATTATCTCATTCTACTTCAAAGTATAAGTCACAATTGTTCATAAAAAAAGTGCACTGTCAAAATTACAGAACCATGTGTATCAAAATTTGATAGAAAGAGTGGAAATATCAATTGTTCACCGAATCTCATTACATTTTAACCGATTCCCATTGCTCTTTGGCCACGTGGGAGAGTTCGATACTTGTTACCGCGAAACATTTCTCCGCGTACATGTATAATGTCATCAAAATGTCATCAGTCGATGGAAGTGTTTCATCACGAGTATGACTCCCCTTCATATTCGTCAAAAAAACTTCTGTAGACCATGAGATGAGCCCTAATTTTTTGTCACGTGGCGCCAAAATCGAACCGCGATTCGCTGGGTCACGGAACAAAAAATAGCACTCAACGGATTTTCACCTGATAATAAACGACCGTTAAATTACCTCGCAGTAAAATCTAGGGGTGTAATTGTGGAATGCGGGTAATGCATGACTCATTGCAACGATAATGCAATTTATCGCGAGCAGAAATAATAGGAGCACTTGGAAGCAACCCACTCTGGTCTCTTCAGTCGACATTTTAATGGCGTGTAATTTCACTAATTGTCACAAAATTTACACTGAAATGGCAATAAAATTCACCACTTGACGGAGAGAATCACATTTTTTTCGATCATTTAAAATGATTCGAAGCAATTTTAAACGGCAATCTTGGTAGTACATCCATCCAACAATGGAAGAATGATCGACGTCTTCGCGACTCTCCGCACTCACTCACTCGTGATCGTGACTCTTGTACTCCCGTCGAGTAGGAGCGTCAACGCTTGTCCGGCAAGGGTAGTCCACACAGAATGAAACGACAAGTACTCAGCCTGAGGGACCGCACACGCGGTGTGACAAAGCTCTGCGCTGTGGCTATGAGTTGTGTGTGCGAGCCCAAAGACCATAGTTGTCGTACAATTTCAATTACCGCGCTCGCTTCCAAAGCGCGCGCCTTCCGGATGTGGATCTCATTGGCTTATTCGATGATGTCTCCATACCACCCTAAATATTTTCCTGTGAATAGTTGGATTAAAGTCCCCCGCACTCCGTCAATTATGGATGAATGACCCCATTATATTGTTATCAACAATGCAGGGCTGACAATGAAGTGGCCGGTTTTGAATGCAAGCCCGCTGAAAGTAATGTTAACGCGCGAAACAATAATTTAATGGAAAAACTTCGCGAATTCGATGGACAATTCTCCCGGGTTTTTATGATTGAAATTTTTTTATTGGCTTTTTTTATTGGCTTTTGGCGCGAGGCGGGAAATGTCACTTTGCCCCTGCCGGGACGGAATTAGTATATTTCGTAACACGTGAAAAAAAATGATTTTTAGCGAGTTGGGGGTTCATATCACGAGCCGAAGGCGAGTGATATAGTTCCACGAGTCAAAAACCACTTTTTGTCACGAGTTACGAACAATATTTTTCATCTCAATGTGTCGAAAAAGCACTTTCCAGTCACGGAAAGCGGAGAGTGACTGAAAAGTTATTTTTTTGCAATACCTGCCCAAAAAGTTCACTTTTCGGTACCACTTTTCGTGCGTAAAGTGGTACTTTTCCGCACAGTGTGCGTAAATCTTGACTTTTCCGCACTCCCCACACAAAAAAACCACTTTGCCCTCAAACCTCCCCTCAAAGCAAATTTTGGGAGATATTGCAAAAAATTAGGTGTGCAACACGTGCGTATCGCCTTTTTCGCCTCATGTGATCGCCTAGCACTCGTGCAAAATAGTGTTACTTTACGCACTAATTGCACAATATACTATTCCGACACAGGGTGATGAAAAATAATTTATTATACTGTATTATCGTAAAAACTGCAACAATTTCGGGATTTTAACTGTAACTATTCTGAACCGTTAAACAATAGTTTGGAAACCTAGAAAAAAACTAGAGAAATTGTCGTGTTGAGAATGATTTATGGAGTAATCAAACTAAAGTACTTGTTTTTGTTTTACCCCCATGCAGTTATTTTTTTATCATAAATAATGTACTTTCGAATGAACACATTTTGTGCTGGCAGTGATTAGAACAATTTATGAATCATCGTGACCAACAACTTATACTCATAAGGGGCCAGCATAAAAACCCGCTTTGTCCAGGAAGAGGGCATCGCACGAATTTTTAATAAATCGTGATTCGATCGGTTTAAATTATTTTTCAAATGATGTTCGATAAAATAATTCCAAAGAAATGAATGCCTCATCTAGTTCATAAGTAATTTGAATAGGTGTTGATAGATGGCAATTATTAAAGTCTGTATTCAGCAGACAAAAGACCATAAAATCCGAGATAATCTCAATTTTTTACCGTTATTTCCAACTAATTGTAACATCGTCATTCTAACACAAAAAATTGAAACCGTGATTTCCGACGCTTCCATACAGTTTTTTTTTTTTGGTAAATATGGCTTGAATACCGCAGACTAACATCGGTTTTATGATTGCTACGCCGTTCAAGGATTTTTTTCGAGCGTGTAATTACAGTTATCGACGATATTTGACGATCAATTTTGATTTCTTTGAGTGACAAGATTTCTCCAGCACGTTTTTTCATCATTTATCTCTGAGGCCGTACAAAAAACAGCAATTCTATGCATATAATATAATTTACTTCCACATGTATACATTTCACTCCCTTCCACTCAATATTTACCCTCGGCATGAAGATTTTCCTGTAAGACTGTGACAATCAATTACATCTAATTACGATATTTATGTTCATTACATGGCAACTAGTACACTAACAGAAAAACATGATTTTCAGTGAAAAATTAATTCTCGGTTCAAGAATATTTTATTATCACATAATTCCTGAGCCAATCTTTAACTTTTGTCCTTTAGGTATACCCTTGTCCCGGGAGAGAAAGCATTATAACTTTCCGTCTCTGTACAATGAAAAATACTGAAGGAACAAGAGACAAAAATTGGCTCAAGAATTATGTGATAACAAAAAATATTCTTCCAACACGATTTAATTATTCACCCAAAAGTACGTTTTTCTGTCGGTGTATGCTTCGATCGCCGAATCTTGAAATAATATTTACGTAAAAACGAAAGAATTATCAACAATAACGGATCAGGAAAGACAAAATATAGGGAAAATTAAAATTGCAGTTGTGATTTAACTGCCTCAGTCTTTGCCCTTTTTCGCGAGACATCATCAGATGATTTAAAGTGTTGCGATTCAAAAGGTAAATAGAGCCTCTCAGGCATATATATTTCGGCCAAAATGGAGTATATCAGATATATACGGAACGTACGTAAACACTTATATATTACCAATATATATGACGTATATTTCCGGTCGGTTTTTTATACGTCTCATCTAATTATTTTTTCTCGAAATTTTGGGGGTAAATGCAGCAGTCATCGTGACCCAGAAGAAACTGCTTAAACAAATTCCAATGGAGAGCGAAAAAAAAACTGATTGACATAAATACACCGTCAACCGCCCTATTATTGACATCCAGCTACACCCCACACACTAGTCCAGGTAGTGTTGCGCCTGCTCCATTCTAGTATGTTTTATTCACAAAACATTGATACATGGAACAAGCCGAGAAACAGGGAACGGGGTGTCGGTGAGCATAATGCCACTCGTGTCTCCTCAGTGTACATACAACGAAGTACGCGATGTCGGATAACGTCGCACTACCTCTGGGTCGAGGAACTCGCCTCCTCGTCCATCTCTCTCTCTATCATTCCTCCCGGAATTGTATTTACCTTGGGGTTTTGTGCATCGTTGCACTGTTCAATCGTATATAAAACAAGTATACGTGCCGGCACAGAGTGGTCTTATTGATCACTGCTTTTACCACCAAACGCTTCACTCGGATACGTTCCATTCAATTTAACAAAATATATGGTCGATGTATTCCAATGCTATTTTCCTGATTTTTTTTTACGATGAAAATAACCCCTCCAGTTGAATTAAAACAAGAATACGAGTGAAATGAAGCTATGAGGGAGGAACGTTCCCTGCGATGAGAGGGATAAATGCCGAATGGTCTCGATAAATAATTGGATATTTAAATTAATTTCGATATTTGTCAAACGGGGGATTGGCAGCTTGGCTATCTTATTTTTTTTTTCGTTGCATAAACTTTAATTGGCATTTCGCAATCATGTTTTGTACAAATCAAGAGTTTCTATGAATCCAAAGCTAGTCAGTTAACGGGGGATATGTTAAATTCAAACGAAAGAAATTATAATAATTACTCCGCGGGGGTAAGTCAGTGTTAACTCAAATGGGGCTACAAAATATTAGTATATTATGCAACTTGTGCGTAATGGTGTTTCTAGCTCGTGGGAGGTTGTAACACGAGCCGAAGGCGAGTGTTATAATCCCACGAGCCAAAAAACACCATTACGCACAAGTTCCATACAATATTTTATGTCTCATTGTGCCCGTAATCCGCGATTTAACCGAGCGAAGCGATGTAAAAAAATCAGGGATTTATTTTACCCCTGATTGTATTTGCTAACAGGACTTCGTGTAACCAGACATTGAGCCCTCGAGTTCAATTAAAACAAGAAGCACACTGGTATGAGAAGAATAAAATAGAACTCGGCTAGCTTGATTTTTTTGAGTCTTATAAATATTAATTGGTATTTTGAACATCCAATGCTGTACAAATAATAAATTTCTATAAACTCTAAACCCTTCATTAAAAATCATTACTTAAACGGAAAGAAAACGTAATAATTACTGCGAGGGGGTAAATCAGTGTTACCTCAAATGGGGCTCCAAAATATATAAATAAAAATTCTTCAAAAAATATATTAAACAATTATTACATCATGGATGTAAACAAGTTAGTGACTTATTTTACCCCCGATTGTATTTGCTAGCAGTTCTTCGTGTAACTAGACATTAAGCCCTCAAGTTGAATTAAAAGAAGAAGTACACTGGGATGAGAAGAATAAAATAAAACTCAGCTAGCTCGATTTTTTTGAGTTTTATAAATATTAATTGGCGTTTCGAAAATCAAGTGCTTCATAAATCAAAAATTTCTATAGATTCTAAATCATTGGTTAAAAATCATTACTTAAACGGAAAGAAAAAATATTAATTAATCTGGGCGGTAAGTCAGTGTCAACTCAAATGGGGCTACAAAATATATAAATAAATAATATATTAAACAATTATTACACGAAGGATGTAAACAACTCAGGGATTTGTAAACAAATCAGGGACAACCCCGACATTAACCCCTCGAGCTGAATGAATACCAGAGATATAACTGAAATGAAGGTTTGAGGGAGAAATATTCTCTGCGATGAGAAAAATAAATGCAGATTGCCCTCAATAAATAACTGAAAATTGAATTCAAATTGGCCAGAGCGTGCGTGTTTATCGTTCGCTCGACGTCTCGACATTTATCATGCATATTATTTAAGAATTCCATCGATGAGTGTGTGGTTAAAGCGCATCCACGTGAATACGAGAGGGTACATTTCCTCGGTTTCTGGAACTGCTTGAGTATTCGTAGGCGGTAACGTCCGGTCGCCTCGTGCGCATCCTGTCTTCTACATTCCCTCATTCTCCAATCGTTTCAATTCACTCTTCTTCACTTTTCTACTTCTAGTCCAGGGTTTGTCTGCAGTGCCTGGACACAATTCCATCGATATCTATGCGTCACGACAACGTGGGACTCATTGAATATTTTGCTTTTATGCACCTGGACTCGTCCTTTTGCTTCTCGCGGTGTCTGGCTATTACTTTCATACCGGATTTTTTTTTTTCATTCCGCCGACGTTCAACACCCGTTCAATCATTCTGCAGTGGCCAGTTTCAGACAGTGATTGGTTAATTAACGGGGGAATGCCAGGCACGGGACTCTTCGTACTTCGAGATATGGCTAATTCATGAATATTGAGTGAGCGATGATGGTTTTGTGGTAATTCATTGGCGATGGGGAAGGCTGAGGTTGATATTTATGGAGGTAGAGTAATAGAAAATTTCACCTGGAATTTTTGAGAAAATTGGTGAGATAGTACAAGGACACTGATTTAGTGGCGATCATTTTTTTCATCGTGTGGATAACCGTTTCCATATTTTTCATTCCGTCAACGCTTTCCTGTGACAACGGGTTTTAATAAAAATTTGAATAATTTGTTTTCTCATCGAAATTCGTTTTTTTTCCGATGTTTTTTGCTCAGAAAAATCTAATTATTCAATTAATCCAATTATTAATCTTTTGTATTGAATTTATTTTGATGCAATGACGACCGTATTATGATCTAATTAGTCCTACACTTTTCAATAATATACAACGGTTTTTTTTCTTCCCTTATTTCACAAATAAATTTCATTAAAAATGGGAATTTTGAGATATTTCCTGCCCACACAAAAAAAGGCACTTTTTTTGTCAGACACTTCTACACTGAGAGACGAAATGTGCTCTGCTGAAACATTTGATTTCCTCAGAAACGCCTACATTATCAGGTGGAAAATATGGATATCATCGATTTTTTTGAGTAGAATGAATATGCTTTCGGCAGAGAACATTTTTTCTCCCAGTGGAGAACTTGAGAGAAGTAGTTCTTTAAATGTGCGCTATCTTACAAATTACACAATTATTTTGTAATATTTTTTAAAATATATGAAGCCCATTCCACCAGGAATTTATCAATACACTTGATCACAATACAATTTAACATAAACACGACTCGGAACGGTAGGAAGACAATGTTCCTCGGTATCTTTCATCATTTTTTTTCCCTACACATCGAGACGATACGATCTACGCTGTGGACTCTACGACTCTCTCCGGGTGTCCCGGCACGCTTGGGCCAGTAGGCGCGATAGCTACCTGTGTCGATCTGAGATTATAATTTTCCCGAATTCTATTTACCCACAGTAGTCTATTCCACACTGGAGGTTTGAAGCCACTTCTAAAAAAAAATTAATATGCAACGGAAAACATTTTCGGAGCGCAAAACTACTAGTTCCAGTGTTTCTTTTTTTTCCGTTAAAGTTGTGTTTAATCCCACGGTTGAGGCGCGTACGCTCTAATTATTGACGATCATCAGGATGACCTATTTATGGTATTAGTGGGATTGTAGTCTAATAAGGAGAAAGAAGTATTCCGAGTATGTCTAGCCTCGGAGAGCATGAACATTCCAAGAGGCCAGAGATATTCATAATTGAAGAGTTTTAATTAATCTAATTCAATGTGATTATTTACAGACTTCGTTTCGTGATGAAGAACTCATCTTATTTTTTTCCCAATTAATTTTCAATTCTTTACCAAAGGATCCCATTTTCTTCGAATTTTCTAGTTTGGATATATTTTTTCAATTTTTATCCGACATTTACAATTTCTAATTTTTCGTTTTTTATGGTTGCCCATTACTATTTCTTTAATTCACATTTATTGGCATGCCCGCAAATTAGGAAAATAACTTCATTAATTGGAGAGTAAATAAAATCTGTTTATTTACTGTACAAAAAATTTAGTAATTCCTGAATAATATAATTTCTAAAATACCTACAAAAAAATATTTCCCGCAGATGAATTATTCTTTCCCGTGTCAAATTAATCTTTCCCGTGAAATTCCCGTTATACAAAGTTCCCGAGAACTCGCTAAATCTGCCCGGGGGCAAACGTTGAATGAATTCGGCAAAGTTTAAGGCGCAAATTAAATTCCCGCAGAGGAGACGCGCTCCTTTTTACATTTCTCTCAATTACACTCTTCGAAATCAAAATCATTTTTTTCCTATCCAAATAAAGGATTATTAAAAGTTAATAAATTTAGTCATTGGTACCTGGCAAATAATCCGATCTCTGACAAGCAAAATCGACATTTCAATCATAAAAATTACACTTTTCAAATTGATTACTTCAGCTGAATAAAAAAGAAAAAAAAATCAAGTTTAAATGTAAATAAAATTCTATTATGTTATTTCAATAAATCCTCAAATCATGTAAATAAACCGAGTTGTTTAATTTGAATGGCGTTCATTAAATCTGAATAAACCATTCCTCTGAGTTCACTATTCCATCGCCGTATTTCGTCGTCTTGGAAGTCTTGTAACTGAGAATTAAGGATACGAGGGAATCAAAAAAGAATTATCTATCTAATTTCATAGTCACAAGATCTCTCATTTTCAATCAATATTTTCCATAAAATATTCCAAAGCTTTGACCTCCTAATGGCTCAAAAAAAAATTAAAACGTTCGCATAGAATTATCATAATTTCGTCTCCAATTCCGTAGAAAAATAGTCCCCAAATTTTAAAAAAAAACTGATGAATTCTTAGATTTAATTTTTTCTCAACATTCCTGTCGAAAAAAAAATTAACTGATGAGCTCTAAAAACTTAGAGAGCGGGTTCAAATATCGCCGGCGGACTGAGGAATTCTCCCTAATTACACCGACCCATTTACACCTCAAATTCCAAGTCAATTTTGAATAAGCAACATTCCCATAATTTCGGACTTTCTCAATCGGCAGATGTTGATCGAGTATGTAGGATAGTAGTTCCTTCTAATGAGATGTTCATTACAGCTCCTGGAGCCCCATTGACAGATCGGTGTTCTTCGTCATGCAAATGTTCAAGGGTATCGTGAATTGACGTCAGAAAAATAAATATCCCCCCCCCCCTGCATTAGTCAACAGATTGAATGACCCACCGCTCATTGAAAATTATTCATCATCCTCAGGTTGCGCATTCTGCTAATGGAATTGAATGTGAGTAGTTATTGGACACACTGAGAGAAGATTAATATTTTGTTCAAACAACAATTTAGCATAATCAATTACAGTGGCTTTATTTCTTGTCAATCATTAGGTTAAATGGACGAATTAGAGTTCGTGCGTAAAACCCTCAGGGGGAGAATCAGAGAAGCATTCTCCATGTGGTTACGAAATTTTGCACGTGAGGACGGCTATTGTTTACTTTTTGTCACTCAGTCCGTAAAGCACTACTTCACGGCCGCTTCGCGGCCGTGAACCACCGCCCACAGACTTCGTGACAAAAAATATTGTTTGACACACGGCTGTGAAGAACTTTTCTGCCTCATATGATTACAGAACTCGCCTTCGGCTCGTCCTGTAACCTCATATTCTCCTGTAACCTCATATTCGCCAGAAAAGTTCTTCACGGCCTAGTGTCAAAATGTACTATTTCCTCCCTAGGTGAGAAATTAGTATATTTCGTAACAAGTGAAATAAAATGGTTATTGGCGAGTGGGAGGTTTATATCCCGAGCCGAAGGCGAGTGATATAATTCCACGAGTCAAAAACCACGTTTTTCACGTGTTACGAACAATATTTTTCATCTCAATGTGTCGAAAAAGTAACTTTTCAGTCACTGTCCGCTTTACGTCGAGTGACTGAAAAGTGCTTTTCCGACACATTGAGATGAAAAATATTGTTCGTAACACGTGAAAAAAACGGCTTTTGACTCGTAGGATTATATCACTCGCCTTTGGCTTCTGATATAAACCTCCCGGTCGCCAAAAACCATTTTTTTTCACTTGTTACGAAATATACTGATTCATCATAGTGTGAGGAAAAGTGAACTTTTCGGTACATTGTGATGAAATAGTATATTTCTCACCTAGGGAGGTAAAATAAAGGAGGCTTGCTCACGTGCAGAATTACCGCCCGAGCCGAAGGCGAAGGTGGTAAGCACGTGAGT
>JAPYZM010003624.1:0-10842 GCA_030522845.1 Psyttalia concolor
TGTCCAAGCTTTGATTTCCAGGATATTACCAAGCTTGGTTTTATCTGGGTATCACCACAGGTTCAAGCTTGGTTCAAGCCCCTGAGTACAAGCTTGGAGTACCAAGCTTGGACAAGAATTGCAACCAGCTCGGTGTCCAAGCGTTGATCCCCAGGATATTACCAAGCTTGCTTTTGTCTAGTTATGACCACAGGTTGAACCTTGGTCCCAGCTAAGAGTCCCAAGGATTCATATCCTAGATTGAACCAAGCTTGAACCCATTGTTCAAGCTTGGATTCCCGCACCTGGGGGAGGGCGGAAGAGAAGAGAGTGTAAGGATTAATTTTTTGCGGGGTAGAGGTACTTCGAGGAGATTCAAACACCACGAGGATCAATAGGAGGTCGGTCAAGCGTCACGAGGGTCACTAGGAGGCCGGTCAAGAGTCACGAGAGGCACTCGGAAGTCGCTTAAGCGCCACTAGAGGTCCTTGGGGAGAGTCAAGCGCCACGAGAGTAACTTGGACGTCGGTCGAGTGACACGAGAGCTACTAGGAAGTCGGTTAAGTGCCACCAGAGGTACTTGGGGGAGAGTCAAGCGTCACGAAAGTCACTAGGAGTTCAGTAAAGCGCCACCAGAGGTGCTTGGGGGAGAGTCGAGCGTCACAAGGGTCACTTGGAGGTCGGTTAAGCGCTACCAGAGGTAGTTGGGAGAGAGTCAAGCGTCACGAGGGTCGCCAGGAGGGTCATGACCCTTGCGACACTTCACCGACCTCCAAGTGTCGCTCGTGGCGCTTGACCGACCTCCTAGTGACCCTCGTGACGCTTGACTTTCCCCCAACTACATCTGATGGCGCTTAACCCACCTTCTAGTGACTCCTATGACACTTCACCGACCTCCAAGTGACCCTCGCGACGCTTGATAGACTTCCAAGTAACCCTCGTGATGCTTGACCGACTTCCAAGTGACCCTCGTGATGCTTCACCCTCCCCCAACTACCTCTGGTGGCGCTTAACCGACCTTCTAGTGACTCCTGTGATACTTGACCGACCTCCAAGAGACCCTCGTAACGCTTGACTCTCCCCCAAGTACTTCCGGTGGCGCTTAACCGACCTCCAAGTGACCCTCGTGACGCTTGACAGACTTCCAAGTGGCTCTCGTGACACTCGACCGACCTACGAGTGACCCTCGTAACGCTTGACTCCCCCAAGTACCTCCGGTGGCGCTTAACCGACCTCCAAGGGACCCTAATGACGCTTGACCGATCTCCTAGTGACTCTCGTGGCGCTTGACTCTCCCCCGAGTCCCTCTGGTGACGCTTAACCTGCCTCCTGGTGTCTCCTCCTGGACTCTTATGGCGTTTGACCGACTTCCTAGTTACTCTCAAAATGATTGATCAACCTCCTAGTGACCCTCGTGGTGCTTGACTCTCCTCCAAGTACCGTTAACCCCCACAAAATCAATCCTTACACTCTCCTCTCTTCCGCCCTCCCTCGTGATCCCATGAATACATTTATTTTCAATCCTTGTTTGCCTTGTGATTTCGTAAATGTATTAATTTCTTGCCTCATTATCTTCGTGATCACTCAACAAATTAATTTTCATTCCACGTGACCTTCGTAATCCCTAAAAAACCATTTGCGCCCGTTGTGGCTGCCGTGCTCCTTTTTAAAAAATGTCTTCCCCTCCGGAGCCTCCTAAAAATTTGAAATTCAAAATTTTGACTTAAATCTGGGATTCGCAATTCTAACTCAAGGTTCATAAAAAATTTGAAATTCACGATTTGTAAATGAAAACTTTGAATTTCAAATTTTAGAGGTCCAATTTAAAATTTTCAATTTTCGAGTGCAAATTTTGAATTTCAAAGTTTTTATATCAAAATTGATGGTAAATTGCATTGATTCTTGAGAAAAAATTTTGAATTTCAAATCATTTCTATCAAAATTGATGTTAAAAATGCCAATTTAAGATTATTAATTGAAAATTTTGATTTCTAAATTTTTGCCGTCAAACTTTGAATTCCAAGTTTTCGAAGCCAATTTTTGAATTGCAAATTTTTCATTTCAAATTTTCTAGTTCAAATTTTTAATTTTATATTTGGAATTTTAAAACTTTTTTTTGCAAATAAACAATGTTTCTATTTTTTTAATTAAAAAACTATTGAAAATGTTATAAAAAATCAATTGAAAAGAATCTTCCTGTCCTTCCTTAATAACTGCTCAGAGGTGCTTCTGATCATAAAGTGGAAAAGGACTTTTCTGCTCAGAATCACACCATGAACCACCACCTTTCTGATCGGCGTACAGCTTTGGGACATTCTGTATAATCGCATCATTATTTTACCAATAAGCATTTAATTTTTTAAAGTGTTATATACACATTCTCAACCGTAAAAATGACTGCCTGACATTCAACTAATAACCGTCCCTTCATCAGACGATTAATATGTCTTTGAAAATATAATTCCGTCTTTCAAGAACATATTTAAGGGAAAAATACACACTTCAGTGTGGAAAGAATCATAATTTTGAACATGCTATTTATGAATATAGTTCTCTTTATTGAGGAATATTACTTTTTTAGCCCAATCAAAAATTATTTATAATTGTTTGCACGGGTTTTTAATTTAAAAAACCAGCACAGAATATGAAAGTAGTTCCGTGGCGGAAGACTACTGTCATTGCGTATGCCTGGAAAATAGAGGGGAGTCTTCGGGTTATACTCGATGTTAAAACTTATGCTGAAGTTAGTATAGCGTCGTATTTTTTATTATTTCCTCCCATTTCCTCCCATCGAAAGCTTTTCTTGGTTCATATGCTTTGGCGTTCGCTTTTATAATGCTTTTTAAATTAATGTAATTATGATAGTACATCAATACAGATGAGCATTGGTCCATTTTAGAGGTTATGTTCGTATTGTCATGGACCGGCACTATGTGCTTCAGTCTGTGTTTGAGTCGCACTAATTATTAGTGTAGCGATTGGCCAACATTCGCCATGAAAGACTGGCGGTGTAAACGGAGCCGGTCATAAGAGGGGCTGTTTCCCAACCCAATATTTGCACGGAAATGCGTACTTTCAGGTAGAGGATGAAGAAAAGAGCTTAGAAGTTGAAAGCACACAATTGAAATGATCAACTTTGATTATCACAATTACAGTTGAAAAACAGCAAGTCAACTGACGCAGTAAACCGACATAGTAGCTCCGTCAAGTTACACGGCCAGGGTCCTCGGATCGACACCGTCAATAGACCAAAATGACATGTTTTTTTCTGCGCAAATTGAAAAATTTCTACTTAAATATTGTGGCCAAAAAAAAAATTTTTTTAATTTGGGTGTCAAGCCAGGGTCCCAATTCAGCAAAAATGACCCAAAAATCATATAAACTTATTCTCTAGTCTATAAGCTAGTTTTCTGCTGTGAAAAAATTTTTAAAGCCCCAAATTTTTTGAAACAATTAATATGACCCGAAAAATGAGAGAATCAAGGATGGTCCGTATGGTGTGCACTTTGGCCCAGAATAATCTGTTTTTTACATGCTTTTTTCTGCGCAAATAAAAAATCTCCAATATTTTGAGTGAAAAACCGTTGCTCAGAGTTTGGGTCCCATCAGAATCAACTGGGTCTTCAAACATAAGTTTTAAAAAACATGTCAAACTATCTTGTAAATTACAAGCTACCGACGTCGGTGGCTCATGCGGCTAGGCGCGAGCCTAGTGTGCGAAAGGTTGTGAGCTCAAATCCCAGTGGGTGCGAATTTTTCAACTGGTCCCGACGAGCGGGAGGTTGCTAATAGAGCAACTGCCTGTACCGACATGGTTTTTCTGTGGTTTCCCATGTCAACTCTTGTGTTCTATAAGAGTGCAAATGCGGTACAGTGTAGGACCCACAGCCGCATGCATAGGTTGAGGATACGGCCGATTAGCCGTATGGAGGGCAGAAAGAGGGCCGTAATATAAAAAAAAAAAAAATTACAAGCTAATTTACTGCTGTGAAAAACTTTTAAAAATCTCCAACTTTTTGGAAGAACAAATATGGGCCAAAAAAAATTAATGTCGTCCAAAATTAGCCCAAAATTAGCCCAAAATTATGCAAAAAGAATTTTCCGATCGCGCTGATTTTTCTGGGATATTTACGGCTAGCTTTTGCGAAAGGTAGCGGGAACACGAATTTTAAAAAAATCTATAATAGTCCAAAATTTTTTTATTTCGTCGGAAATTAGCCCATAATTAGCCCAAAATTATGCAAAAAGACTTCTTCAATTCGGTCATTTTTGGTTTATGTACGGCTAGCCTTCCGGAAAGGTAGCCGGAACGTGAATTTAAAAAAATATATAATAGCCCAAATTTTTTCAATTTGGTCCAAAATTAGCCCATAATTAGCGCAAAATTATGGAAAAAGAATTTTCCGATTCCGCTGTTTTTTTTGTATATTTACGGCTGGCTTTCACGAAAGGTAGCGGGGACACGAATTTTAAAAAATATATAATAGTCCAAAATTTTTTAATTTCGTCCAAAATTAGCCCATAATTAGCCCAAAATTATGCAAAAAGAATTCTTCGATTCGGTCATTTTTTGGTTTATGTACAGCTAGCCTTCCCGAAAGGTAGCCAGAACGTGAATTTTAAAAAATATATAATAGCCCAAATTTTTTCAATTTCGTCCAAAATTAGCCCATGATCAGCCTAAAATTATGCAACAACCATTTTCCGATTCTGCTGATTCTTTTGTTATATTTACGGCTAGCTTGCGCGAAAGGTAGCGGAAACACGAATTAAAAAGGAAATATAATAGTCCAAAATTTTTTATTTCCGTCCAAAATTAGCCCATAATCAGCCCAAAATTATGCAAAAAGAATTTTCTGAATCCGCAGATTTTTGCCGCTGGCTTTGCATACCTTCATCCTCTACGCCTAGGGGTGAGGGGTACCAAAAGAACGGGACATGGTACATTCAGGTACCTAAAAAGGGCAATCGATTGCACTTCAAATTTTATTTTTTTTCCCAACTTCGACTCCAACTTCACAGAGCCAACTTTATGCTCTAACTATTAGAGTCCTTGCTATTAATAATGAGTCATCTCGGTTTCCGTATATGATCTATGTCTAGATATTTATTGATTTTATAATTATTAATGATCATAATTATTAGTGATGACGTGTTAGGGAGTATATTCGTTCAGGTAAACGGTTTAATATTTTACTCATGAGTAAGGTTCCAATAATAATAACCGTGATGACTAGATGGTAGCTTAATAGATTCTTTATACGTCAACATAATTTGTTTACATTTTTAACCCGTCTATGATATATATTTGTGTTGAAATGCATTTCTCCCCCGCCATACATACATTGAATTAAAGCACATTGATGAATAAATGGAGATCACCTGATCAATTGAACGTTACACAAATTGAATCAAGTTCTGATCTTGCTTCAACTAGATTTCATGCAATCTTCACTCTGATATTTTGTGCAATGACGAACTAGATAAAAAAGTCGATTTCTCATTGCAGATGATTTGATCAGACGATAGGCGTATCCACCTAGTTAGAACCTGATCTGAACCCGTCTTCAGTATTCGGGATCAAAGTAATCGGATCCTAATTTGATCAGTTTTTCACCAGGAATGACTTGATGAAGTCAGTAATATTGATGAAGTGAGAACTCGATCTGAATATACCTCTCGTGTTCGAGATCTATGAAAATGGCTCAAAACTTGATCCACTTCTCATTAGAGATCACCTAATCAGATTAAGGTCCGACGAATCAGATGAGAATGTACTGAAAATGTAAACTGGAACAAAAGTTGATAAATCTCTCATCAATGTTTCTAACTCCTAGACTGGGTTTGATGCTCATCTTTTTCCAAAATTTTCTGAGGCAATTTCCACTCGGGGAAGTATATGGCGTATTATGTTTAAGATTCATCGCATTCTAGTAAATGGTAATCCATATAAGTCAGGGCCTGATAGACAAAACGTAGCGGTTACCGCAGGTCAGCAAGCGTTACTTAAAATGACTCAGAACCACGTATATAAAATCAACGGGGTTGTGAAGGCTGGGATGCTAATGACGCATGCTAGTGACGCATCACATTAAACAGATACGATGTCTTGTAACCGTCCAGGAGGATATGCACTTAACCCCTGTGTATAGGCCCTGTTGTCCTTCGTTGACCTGCTATCAAATTTCTCAGCTCACCGGAAAAAACAGCAGAAGATTCTCTTACGAGAGATATCGAATGCGCCGTTTGGCCTTGTTTCCTATTATATGGATTCAAAAATCGTAGCCGAATGGCAGGGGAGTAAGGTAGGGACATGAGAGGTTTTGTATTACCCTACGTGACGGGAGCGAGGCGAAAATCATGCGTCAATCACCCTCGAGTTCTCCCAACTTATGTCGTAGTCACGCTTCAGCCGCCTTAGTCATCCTTTTCTTCATAACAACCCTAATGAAAAATCGTCTGTATATGTACAGAGAAGTAATTCCCAGTCATTTTATTTAATTCTTTTATCTACATATGGAGAGGAATATATTGAAGTTTAAAAACTTACAATTTTCACGTATGTTTTACATATTGTACATCCAAATTGATATCGAAGTGGCACAATGTGCTTAGTTGAACTGAATATATTTAATGAATATATGAATATATTTAAATTAGATTTAAATCATCATATAGCATGAAAATTAATGGATTGGTGAAGATAATATCACCGAATAACTTATGTCTGCACGCATTTCATACTTAGGTGTACATATGGTGCTTGATTGAATGCAAATTCATACTTTCATTACTTCAGAGTTAATAATGTATGGGAGACGTTAGTACCACGCTGGGTTGAACAGCATACTACCAAACCTTGGCCAACCAAGTTATTTCCGACCTCGGAACTTCCTTCATTCCTTCCTTCATAAAAACCGTAGTCGGGCTTGGGACGAGTTTCATTTAAATACGAATCTAAGCCCGGTCGACGCTACGACTACCGAGGCTCGGTAATACAAGCTTCAACCAGGGTTGGCCCTGTTGTGGAGCTCGGGTATTCCTACCTGGGGAGTCTCCGAATGACAAATTGTGTCGTATCCTCGGCACTCAAACTCTTGCAGTCCCTCTGATTGAGCAATGACACCTACAGGTACCTATACGTACTGAGTTATTTTTCAAATCAAAATTTTTTAAATATCGCGTTTCATTCATTATCGGATTTGAAATCGTCTGTCTAGACTTCAAACGGTGAATTGTAAGGGTGAGTTGGCGTAAGAGGGGGGGGGGGGAGAAACTGAAATGGACAAATCAATTTCATCATGTTCTATTTCTAAAAATTTATAATTTCACCCCTGTGTTCACACCCTCGTTATTCCACTCTCTGATTTATCTCTTAAGATGTAATAAGTATAATTATATTGTTATAGTTCCCTCTCCTTTTTTTCATCTGAAAACGTGATTCATTGTTCATTTGATTGACGCTGAAAAGTCAACCCAAAAAAACTCCCATCCATCTCTATTATTTTAATTTTTTACCGCTTATGGCAATTGGCATTGGAATGCCAAGCTTGGACCATGATTATAGCTAGCTTGGGTTGACCAAGCTTTGATTCCCAGGATATCAGCAAGGTTGGTTTTACCTAGGTATTATCACAGGTTCAAGCTTGGTTCAAGCCTCTGAGTTCAAGCTTGGGGTATCAACCTTGGACCATGACTGGAACTAGCTCCGTGTTCAAGCTTTGATTCCCAGGGTACTATGAAGCTTGGTTTTACCTAGTTATCACCACAGATTCAAGCTTGGTTCAAGCCCCTGAGTGCAAGCTTGGAGTACCGAGCTTGGACCACGATTGAAACTAGTTCGGTGTCCCAGCTTTGATCCCCAGGATGTCACCAAGCTTGGTCTTACCTAGGTATCACCAGAGGTTCAAGCCCCTGAGTGCAAGCTTGGAATACCAAGCTTGAGCCATAATTGGAACTAGTTCGGTATCCAAGCTTTGATTTCCAGGATGTCACCAAGCTTGGTTTTACCTAGTTATGGGCACAAATTCAACCTTGGTCAAAGCTAGAAGTCCCAAGGATTGGTATCCTCGATTGAAACAAACTTGAACCCATTGTTCAAGCTTGGACTCCCGCAACTGGAACAGAGTTATCGCACACAATTGTTATTGGTGGTAATCGCGGCGGCCCATATGAATGGCAACTTCGTTTTTTTATAAATCGTATTTGACAATGATAAATGAAGTCTAGGAATGAAAAGCTAGACATTTTCATGACCATCATAATGATTATTGCTCTTACTGCAAGGAATAGTATATTACACTATAAATTATTGTTGAAATATACAACTCTATTGCCTAACGGACCCAGTAGAGAGTTCGTTGAGAGTTGGTAACAGTTGAATATTTCCACGAGTCGAGAGGAAGTAGATAGTTGGGAGAGAGTTCGGGTAATGTGGGTTTTATGGGTATCTCTCAACTATCGCTTACGGTGATAGTTGAGAGTTCGAATATTTTAAAAATTTGGGCTGTTATTAACATACAGTGGGCCAGGAGGGGGGGGGGATACATACTCTCAACTAACAACTATCTACCTTGGTGATAGTTGAGAGTTCAAATTTTTTTTATTCAGATTGTTATTATCATCTGGAGGGGGGATACGTATTCTGAACTGTGAACTATCACTTTCGGTGGCAGTTGAGAGTTCGAATATTTAAAAAAATTGGGCTGTTATTAACATCCAGTGGGGAAGGGGAAGGGGGATACATATTCTCAAGTATCAACTATCTACTTTGGTGATAGTTGAGAGTGGAATTTTTTTTTTATTTGGATTTTCATTATCATCTGCAGGGGGGATACGTACTCTGAACTGCGTGAACTATCACTTTCGCTGATAGTTGAGATTTCGAATATTTAAGAAATTTGGGATAGTTCACAGTTGAGAGTACGTATCCCCCCTCGAGATGATAATAACACTCCAAATACAAAAAAATTTGAACTCTCAACTATCACCGAAGTGATAGTTCACAGTTGAGAGTACGTATCCCCCCTCCAAATGATAATAACAATTCAAATAAAAAACTACGCTCGCTCCCATTGTTGTTGCGTTGAACTACTATCTTCCCGATAATTCTCAACACGATTCCTAAGACGATTTTTTTCTTTTATTCGGCCCATGAAATTTGACATCGGCAATTCTCTTCATTTGCCCCTTTCGGGGGATACATATATAAATTCCCTATAGTATTTGAAATAGGAAATTTGAAATGTGACATGTGAAATGTGACCACGGAAAGTTTGAATCTGAAATTTGAACTCTTGAATGCGAAATCTAATATGTCTAATGTGGACGTTGAAATTTGACATTAGAAATTTGAAATCTGAAATCTGCGTTGAATCAGCCGACTTTAGCTTTTATTTTTTGAAATTTTTGAAATTTTTGAAATTTTTGAAATTCACTCAGGCTTGTCAGCAAAAGGTATTTCAATCGAAAACTCTCATTGAACCCGTTTTTTCTTAAAAAAAAACTCAAGGAGTGGGGGGATTCCACTCCCAACCTAATCTGATCTTATCCTTGATGAGATCTAACGATCGAGATAAAAATTTTCCGGATCCCTCCATCCGTTCACGCGTGGTGGTAAACAAACGGTATTCCAAGCGACAATTCTCATCAAACCCATTTTTTCTTCAAAAATCTTAAGAAGGGGTGGGGGGATTTCACTCCCAAACTAATGGGATCTTGTCCTTGATGAAATCTGTCGATCGCGACGAAAATTTTTTCGATCGCACCATCCGTTCCTCCGGAAACGTGAAAAAAAAGTGATCACACACACACACACACACACACACACACACACACACACACACACACACACACACACCGGGGGGGGGTTTCTCCTGGTCATGAAACGTCGACATTTCACAAAATTAGCGATTTGCATTTTCGGGGTGAAACCAATAACTTCCTATCGGGAAGTTAAAAATTTGAACTCTCAACTATCACCAAGGTAGATAGTTGATAGTTGAGAGTATGTATTCCCCCTCCCCTTCTCCAGTGGATGTTAATAACAGTTCAAATTTTAAAAATATTCGAACTCTCAACTATCCCGGTATGTGATACCCGTAAAACTCACATTACCGGAACTCTCTCCCAACTATCTACTTCCTCTCAACTTTTGGAAATATTTGAGAATTCAACTCTCAACTTGGTCTGCTAGGGACTCTCCTCAGATTTTGATAAGGCATTTTTATTTTTTTTATATCGCAGGTACCCAGAATCTACTGTTCTAACCTCGCTCCACTCGGTTAAATTGCAGAATTCGGGCCCTGTGACATACAATTCTGTTGCAACACGTGCGTTTTGGTTTTTCTTGGTCGTCGGATTGTAATACTCACCTTCAGTTCGTGCCACAACCCTACCACGAACAAGAAAATCCAAATCACACTGTTACATACTATACTATTTTTCCTTTTTATATGTTTCGCACACAATGTATCTGTCAGCAACTTTTTTTGGCTAAAAGTCTGTTTCTACGATTACGTGCCCTTCTGCTTCACAATTTCTGTTAATTTCTTCTTCGTCCGTCGTTTCATCAGATGATCACGTTTCGTTCAATTTTTTCTTCCGAATGGAAGCTTTGCAGTCGGTCGATTTTTCGATTCTCCAATTTTGCTTGGAAATGATGTAGAATGGTCTGAAAAGGAAAAATACGAAGTTTCACGACAATGTCTGTATGTGACCACGTCCTATCCGGCGGTCAATTTTTAGAAATTTGAGTAAAAAGTGGACTAAATTATTTCCAAAAAATCTGAAATTTTCTAAGATTATAGGCCTTACTAAGGACTAACTCTGTGCCAAATTTCAGCTAGATCGGTTCATTAGTTT
>JAPYZM010003625.1:0-10837 GCA_030522845.1 Psyttalia concolor
TCTTGTGGCGTCAGGAGAAATTGTTGGATGGGATTTGGAATAGGTAGGACAAGATCCAGGATTATTCTCAATATAAAATTTACGAAACTCTTACTGAAACGAATGGATAGTCCAGACCGGGATTTGAACCCGGGACCTTCTGATTATGCATCGGGTGCAAGGATAATAGGACCCGGATATTAACTACAAAGGATACTTTGGACCGAGGATATTTTTGAAGCGAATAAAAATCCACGGATATTTTGACCGGGATATTTTGACGGGTCACCATTCGAATCACGATCGTATTATCCATCACAATTTAAATATAACAAAATATTTTTTGTTTACAGAAAAATATCTTATTAATGTATTTAATTCATATCCAATATTAATTTTTAATCATTATTAATTATTATTAATCATTGATTATTAATTATATAATTAACAAGTCTGTAAAAAGAAATAAAGTATATATTCATTCATTCACATCCCATAAACGTAGATTAGTGCATTGAAAAAGTAGTCAAAATGTGGATAAATAATTGAGATGGATTTTTTTTATTACTTTTCCCGAATTCCTGAGGCAAAATACTTCAGGAAACCACCGTCAAACTGTGGCGCAAAAGAAATTGTAATCTTGTCTTCCTGTCGCGTGGTTTTTACTTGTGTAATCGTAAGGTATTAAAAATTATTAAATCAACTGACATTTGAGGGACTCGTGAAAATTCATTTACTACAGATCAGAAGTGGGATATATTATACGTCCACACATCATAAAAAAATGTGATTAACATGTTATCACGTGAAGTGATCATAGATCATGATTGATCATAGCCGAGAGGAGAGACGGTCTAGAATTCTCATCTTCGATGGAAGTCACCTAAGAGATGATAGAGAAAGACATCGAAGCAGCCGACGACACTATCGGGAACGTTCCCGTGACGATACGAGGAGGGACGGCACCAGGAACCGCTCGAGAAGCCGTTCCAAAACCCCAAGGGGTCGTCGTAGCGGAGGTAGCCGCAGCAGAAGAAGCTCTTCAGCAAACGGCAGTCAGGTTAGTGGCAACTCCGATGTGGCTAGATTGCTCGAGGCTTTATCTGAGACGCTCCCGAAATTAGTCAAGACGTCAGTCAAAAGGTATTGGCAGATTTTGATCCAGCGAGCAAAGAGATGACCACTGCTGACTGGCTGGATAACATTAATCAGTGTGCAATAATGTATGGATGGAATGATAGAGAAAAACTTTACTGGGCCCTCTAAAATTCAAAGGCTATACAAGAACGTGGTGGAATGCCACCGTCCTATCTAGTAGGAAAATATTAAGTTGGGAAGCCTTTGAGATAGCGGTCGCGAAACGTTTCCCCTGTAAACAAAGCTTCGGAAAATTACTCGAGAAGGCCTGCTTGTATAAGAGCAAGCCAGGCCAGGATATGGAAACCTCTAGTTTCGAGAGAAGCGCGTAATTCCAAAAACTTGTCTCTTGCGGGATTACGGACGAAATCGTGAGAGAACACGTAATTGCCTCCAAATGTACCACTTTTGCCGATTTAACGATATGTTTGAGTCGCTTGGATTTGAATTCGACAAAAGAAAATAAAGATGTTAGGCGAACGGTACCGAAAACTTTTCGGGGAAAATCCAACACATGTTTTCAGTGCGGAAAAACGGGCCATAAAATGCATGCTTGTCGTGACAGCTCAGGGACCCGGGCCCCAAAATTAGAAGAAAACCCTCATAAAAACGGTTGTTGGGACGGTAAAGGGCTCAGATGTGGATACTGTGGCCTGTCAAATCACTCCGAGAAAGATTGTTTTAAAAAACGCAGGCATGAAGGGAACAAGGCGGAATAAAAGGCATGACTCACCGGAAAACCCGGACCCCTACATGTACTTAAAATAGAGACTCGCGATACGAGAAAAACCTCTGAAGGAATGTCTTATTAATGACGAGACTAGACATTGCATGATCGAGCTAGGAATCGACTGCTCGCTCATCAGAGAAAGTGTTGCAAGGACAATGAATTTGAAAATTAAAGAGACCAATCAGTCATTGATGCGATTCGATCATGCAATCGTCACACTGGTAGGTCGAGCAAAAATCACGATCACAGTGAATAATATCACATTGAAACTGAGAGTTTTTATCATACCGGACATCGATTTAACGCGTGAGATATTAATTGGTGTAAATATTCTGGATAATCATGGCATATACGCGCAATTTCCGACAACACCGCAGTAGTGTTTAGTTGGACAACGGAGGATCAGGTAGAAAGAGGTAGGGGCACAGCGGTGAACAAGACCGAGGTCGTAAACGACGTAAAAATGGCAGAACCTCTCGGAGAAGTTCAAGACGTATTAATGATTGACGCGAGTACCCTAAAACCAATTGAGCTAAGCCAGGTAAATTGCCACGGCGTAAATGCACCTATGAAAAGTAGGCTCTTAAGTTTATTGAATCAAAAGTCAGGTTTCCACCAAATCCCCATGCATCCAGACTCGATTGAGAAAACAGCTTTTGTAATCCCCGATGGGCAATATGAATACTTGCGAATGCCATTCGGACTCACCAATGCACCAGCTGTCTTCCAAAGCATCATGAACACGGTACTGACAGACTGTGCACTAGTTTTCATTGATGACATTCTGCTTGCCGTGTCTGACTACGAGGAAGGATTCTCCCGGTTAGAAACAGTTTTGAAGAGGTTTGAAGAGCACAACCTGACTTTGAATTTAAAGAAATGCCAATTTTTTCAAGAAAGAATTGACTATTTAGGCAGGGAGATCTCAGCCGAGGGAGTCAGACCGGGAGCTCAAAAGATGCGCGCAGTGATGGAAGCAAAAAACCCTGGAAACGTAAAACAGGTACGCCAATTCTTGGGACTGACAGGGTATTTCAGACGTTTCATTGAAAATTATGCGCGGCAAGTAGCACCCCTAACAAAATTATTGAGAAAAGGTTCACAGTGGTATTGAGTTAATCAGGAATCACAAATCGTAAAGCAATTGAAGGAAATATTATCTTCAAAACCCATCCTAGCCATTTACAGTCCTGAGCTGGAAACAGAGGTATATACAGACGCCAGCGTGATCCGCCTAGGGGCTATTCTCATTCAAAAACACGGAACACTCAAACGGGTTGTCGCCTATTACAGTCGTAAAACAACCCCAATAGAGCAAAAATACCACTCCTGTGACCTGGAGACTCTGGCCGTGTTCACAGCCCTTAAGGCATTCCGAATATACCTGCTAGGGATCAAATTTACTATTGTTACCGATTGTAGTGCTGTCCGCGCCACAGCAAGTAAAAAGGACATCAGCAGCGAGTGGTTCGTTGGTGGGTGTATTTCCAAGATTATGTCTTTGAAATTGTGTACCGACCCGGGTCACAAGTAGCATATGTAGATTATTTGAGTCGTAACCCAGTAGAATGCCTGTCAATTGACGTAACCGAGGGTGAATGGATCAAAGTTGCTCAATCGCAAGATCCGTACATCGAAATCGTTAGGAAAGTTCTAGAGAGCGGAGACATACAACCCGAAACTAAACATTACTTTGACTATACCCTTAAGGGAGGCGTAGTTTTTCGGAGAACAGAGGAGGGAAATAAATGGCTAGTACCGAGAATGTCGAGGTTTAACGTAGTTAGAATATGCCATGATGATCAGGGTCACTTCGCGTTCGATAGAACCTTACAGAAGGTTGGAGAAAACTATTGATTTGAGGGAAGGCGCCGATTTGTTCCAACATTCAGAAACTCTTGCCTAAACTGCCTGTATCACAAATCCAACACCGGGAGAATTACATCCGATTGAGAAAATAGCTATTCCATTCCACACACTGCACATTGATCATGTTGGGCCATTTATTCAAAGTAAACGAAGGAACAGACAGATACTGTCAATGATAGACGCTGTAAGGGATTCTGAGGAAATCCCTTAGCTCATCGCTGGACCGGACTTTAAGGTTACGTAAGTACGCAGAAAGAGAGTGACCCAGTAGTCGTGCGTTTTAGAGTCGCGTAGGAGGTATCGAAAATTTTTCTTTTTTTCAAATTGCGAGTTGCGCCACCGATTGTTAGAGTAGAGCTTTGACACGTCCAATTCGTGTTTCCTTTTTTTTCTTTTTGTTTTTTTTATTGCTCGCAAGAGCCGATTGAACGCATCGCGACATAGGCCAAAACATTACCGGCTGCGCAACCGTCAGTAGAGATGTGGTTTTTTGTGAGATCTCGCGGAGAGGTGTAGAAGTAGCTGAAATGTTGCCGCTCGAAGTGGAGATTTTTGGGGTGGGATAGATTTGTTTCTGGGTTTGAGTGGAAGATCACGCGATCCAGATCGACCGGGCTCTCGCGTGAATGGCCGAGGTCGATTTTTGTAATACATAAATAAAAGAAAATTTTAATTGTTAGGGTTTAGTTAAAATTCCACCCCGGGATCCCGAGAATACCGCCGCGGGGCGGAACTTCATTAAGGTGGCGATAGATACAAGGTGCACGTGGCGCTCGGTCCACGTGCATCTCCGTGCGCTGAGACGCCATGGAGAGAGTAGTGTCGAGTTAGCGGTGTAAGAGCACACATGAGAGTTGAGTGTAGGGCCCGGAGAAGAATAAAAAAAGGCTAAACGGAGGATTTCGAAGACGCAGCTAGAGGAGTTTCAGAGCTGTCTGGTGCCCTGACGAACCCCGAGGACCTGTTTTTTTTTTTTGCTGGTGTCTCCAAGGGGTATTCTTTCTCTCTTAGCGTTACTTTTCTTTTGGCCATTTTCATCTCACGCTCGGTATGTTAACTTAGACGCGAAAGTGATTTGCTCCTTGCGAGAGAGCTAAAACCTCGCCAATACAGTTCCCTTCTTTTTTTTGCCATTTCTTTGCCATGAGGCCTCGCGAAGTGTCGTGCGATAATTAAGGCGTGTTGTGGGGGAATTACTATTCAAAGTTGGAGTTCGGTTTTGTAGTAAAAAGATTTCGGGAGTGCGCGGCCTACCTTGCTCCTTGCGAGGGAGCTAAAACCTCGCCAAAATATAGTTTCGTGTGTTATAAGATGTATCTAATACTCCCCCGAGATGGGATGTGCGCGGTTATTGACTAGCGGCCTTATAAGTCCAAGAGCTACGTTCTAAAATTGGTAATTTTGCTCTTTGCGGACGGGCTAAAACTTCGCCGAAGTTTAGCATTCATTTTCCTTTGCGCTTGACGCCATGCCAGCGAATACCTTCGTACGGTCGAAGCGACGACGTAGGCACGGTGGAATTCAAATGTTTACATTCGCTCGGTGCCGTTAAGATTATCGATTTTTGGTTCTAAGTGAATTTGAGGGACCGAGATTTTATGGGATTAGAATACTTTTGAGTATACGGTGAGAATTGAAGAAATATTATTTGCGTGAAGCGCCAAGTCGAGTCCTTGAGACTTGTGGAAAATTAGGAAGTTGCTTTGCGGGATATTCAGGCGGACGTCGGATAGAAATCTTATAGCTCTTTTATTATTTTTTTTGTTTAATGCTGTGCAGCCTCTCGTTTATATTTTTTTTTGATTTGTCATTTAGTAATTATTTTCAGATTCTTTCAATTTCTTTTGGGGAATTACGAGAGGATTCCTTATGCGGTCCCACGCTTTGAGTTCGAACGTTCAGCCAGCTACGTGCCGCGTCCGTGGTGCTAGCCACCACGTGTTACTGTTATGCTCGTGAGCCTCCGCTGTTACAGCGGGTTATGTTGCGCTGTCGCACCTACGCCAGTAGCGTTACTTCGGTTGTGCGTGGACCGAGGATTTATGGTTCGTTACTGTCTAAGCTTACGGACACGACGGCTTATTCTTCGTTATATTATTTTTTTTCTTTTTTTCTTTTCGGTAGAACTCGAATAATTTATAGTTTTGGGTCTCTTTCTGCTTAGATCACGCCACGAGTACGAGTGCTAATTTTTAATATTTTTTTTTATCAACGGATAATTTGGTGAATCCAATGTATGAGTTTGGGTTGATAATTGAGTTTAAAAGTTAGAATATATATTCCCATATATTTTAGCATTAACTCGTGTTCATTTTGTTTCTTTTACTTTAAGCACCCAATAGGTCGTGTCCAACTCGACCCACCCCTCTCTCCACAACCAACCCACCTGAGCAGCGCGGGAGTAACACCTTTCTTCTGGTTAGGTTAAGTTCTGTGTTTGTGTCGTTATCTTTCGGACATTTAGGGTTAGTTCTGTTTGCGTTTTGAGATATTCCGGTTTGTTGCTCCCGGAGAAACAAAGAGTAACTGGCGGCCCAAACTTTTTGAGGTTGGATTTTGCCATTTTGGCCAGGACCAGGGGAAAAAGGGCAGTTAACGCCAGGTTTCCTTCTACGGAAAATCTGCCACGTTACAACGCATTTACGAAATTTTGTGTATTAGAGCCAGTTAGGAACACAAAAACTAAACATGGCATTAAAGCCTTCGAACAATTAATCGCCGTGGTTGGAGTGCCCACTCGTATCATCAGCGACAGGAGTAGTGCTTTCACCTCCCACACCTTCCATACCTTCTGCAAGGAAATGGGATCAAATACGTTCTCAACGCGGTGGCCACACCAAGAGCTAATGGTCAATGTGAACGCTTGAACCGGACGTTGCTTCACTCGTTAGCGACAACGAGCGCGGGTCAGGCGGAGGACATGTGGGACACAAACCTCAAGAGGGTGCAGAGTGCAATCAACTACGCCATAAATCGCACCACGAAGAGGACACCGGCTCAACTACTGCTGGGGTACCAACCGCGCAGTGCAGCCGACGCACACGTTCAAGCGGGGATCCAGATCAAATTGGACCAGGTAGACTTGAGGGAGATGCGGAAAGAGGCAAAGGCCTCGACGGACAGGGAGCAGGTCGCCCAGAGAAAAAGGTTTGATGCGCGGAGATTCAGGGCGGAGATCTATGCGGTAGGGGACATCGTCATGGTTGCTGCTCGCCCGGCGGCGACGGGTGAGAGCCAAAAGCTGGTTGCCAAGGCGATGGGACCTTTCAAGGTGACAGCAGTCCTTCCGAATGACCGATATGAGGTCCAGAACATGAGGAACCTCAAGAAGTCACCCAACCGGCCGCAGGTCGTTGCTGTAGACAGTCTCCAGAAATGGATCATGTTTGATGCCATGGAGTGATGGGAGAGTAATGAGCATTGGAGTCAGAACAATGGTCAGACACTTTTGGGTGCCATTGAAGCTGGACTCTTGGAGTAAGCTGGCACCAATGATTAGACACCTACGGTTGCCATTGGGCTAGACTCCAATTGGGACCGTGAATTTGAGTTAGAACGATGGTCAGACACTCTCGAGTGCCATTAAAGCCAACTCCCAGAGGATGGGTCGAGGTTGGGCTAGGAAAATGGTCAGACACTCTTGAGTGCCATCGAAGCTAACAGACAAAGGAAAAGGGGGGGAGACAAAATAGAGAAGACCAAAAAAATGAGGAGACATATACTGATAGTATATCCAAGTGTCTGAGGAACAACCTTATATTTCTAATCCCAGGCGCCACCCTAGATAACAAAACCGGATCAATTCCTACCAACAAGTTGGAGCCGATCGCTTCGACGTGGGGGGGTGGAAATTGACCCGGGGTTATGCCATATCTAAGACCTCACAGCGAGGTAATCTGTTAATTAGCCCATTCAGTTCAAAAGTCATTCCAAATTCAGTTTCATGATGGTTAATTTTGGCAATGCACTTGAAAATTGGAGATCTCATAATTTCAATGATTATTGCCGCCCAATAAAAATTCAGTCTTTGAAATGTTGCGGTTGAGTGCGATAAAAATTATTTCCTTAATTTTTCGGTTATTCACAATTTGTTTCAAGGCAACCAGATAAACAGGAGATAACTCGGGCAAAGTCGGTCGTAATCTAATTGAATTGATGTACAGAGCTCGAAATAAATGAATCGTTATTTGTTCCGCAAAAACATCAAGTACTATATTTCTATTGGGTGGCAATTTGGCTGGAGGGAATAATCCAGCCCAACGCCCGTAGTGCTTCGAAATTGTTGAAAATAATCTACCATGAAAAACCCAATTATTCTCTATTTTCATGTTACATGTGGGATTTCATGAAGAGTTTGGCAGTGAATTGAATTCAAATTCAACAATAGAAGATTCAAATGAAGTTATTGCTTAACTTTTAAGAAATTTCTAACAGTGTAATATCCTTAGCCTTACTCTGTGGCCGTCAAAGCGAAAGTTTAGCATCTTGGCTCGAACGTCCTCCTACGCTTCAGTACTCTTTTCGCCTCTAACGATTTGTAGCTGCATAATTATCGTAACTATTTCATGAATCTATGGGGGTTCGAAATGGGAGTATGTGCATACAATAATCAACAGTGGGTGACGTTGAAGCCGCTCATTTGGATTTGATTTTTCCTCGAGTGTCCAACTAGCAGCGACGGAACAAATATGGCCGGTAGTCGAAGGCCAACGATGTTCACATGGACTCTTTATGCACGTAAATTATGTAACGGAGTCAGGGGTTTGAGTCATACTTACGCATTCCTGATAATTAAATTTATCTGAAGAGCTTCGGAATTTCATTTTTTACTATATAAAAAAAAATCCAATGAGGCCAATTCAATTATTACATTAATTGAGATATTTCAATGATTGACCTATCAGAAAAAAATAATCATTTACTCGTTGTTCGTCAATAGTGAAAATCCATTAAATTTAACAGATTATGACTTGTAATTTTTTTCTCTTCGTAAGTTATCACGAAAAAAAATGATGTCAGAAACATAAAAAAGTGATGATAAAAATTTGAGAAGAGAAACAACTCGAGTTTTTAAATCAAGTTATGATGTTTTACACACAGACACGGCCGAGTATTCTTCGATACGGCTTAATGGCTGGGCACATACATCGTCAGGTGGAGGTAACCCGAGGGTGCATAGAAAAGAGAATGAGCGTAGGGGTAATGAACTCTCCGTGTAATCAACTATACCAAGTTAAATTTACAATTTACAAGTAACAATTTTATTTTTCTTCTAGTATTGAGTCATGATTGCGTGCGATTGCAGACTAAAAGGAGAATGAATGAAGGTGAAAGTAAAACGTATAGGTTCGACCTCCATAATAGTTCGAATATCGACATTGGGGGATGTTAATAAACATTGATATGATAGAACTACGTTTGAAGGTTGTCTTGACACAGTGAACTCTCGACTCAGGTGCGGTGATAATATCAATGTCCCCGGAGTCCTCTAACATGACCCAGATTGGTCTGTGTGTACGGGAGGGACATGTTCTTTATATGATACGTATTACAGCCTTTCAGATTGATTAAATTTCCGATCCTAGGGGATGGATTCAGTCGGCCAGTAAAGTAACAACAGTTCGTTGTGAAGATACTCCTCGAAATTGAGCAGTATAACATGAGGAGTAAATTTTAAAGTGGCCATAAATAGTCTATTTCTCATCTAGGGAGGAAAAGTAGACAAGCCGTTCCCACGTGCAAAATTACGAGTCGAGCCGAAGACCAGGGTTGTAAGGACGTGGCTTATGCGTACATTTCGTTACTTTCCACCCATGTAAACAATTTTATTCTCACAGCGTCAATCTGACAAATCGCTACGGTAAATTTGACTCATGGTCGCTTACGAATACAAGCTTTGTAATATTTGATTTTTTAGATTTTCTAATTTTGCTTGGCAATTAAGTATAATGGGTGGAAACGTAACGATATCAAATTTGCGAACCATGTGTGTATGTGTGTCCACTTGAGTATGTCGATTCATTTGTAATTTTTAGAAGTTTGAAGAAAAAACCCAATAAACTTCACTCAAAAAATCTCAAAGTTCCCCATATAATCGGCATTACTTTGGAGTGGTTTGAGGCCAATTTTCGGCTCAATCGATCCAGTAGTTTCCGAGATATAGAAATTTCTCAAAAATATTTTCATCCCTTAATATTTCAAAAACTACCTAAGCGAATTAATTTTTTTGGGGTCACAATCTTCCTTGTGATAATGTCTAGTGAATGAAATTATAATTCCACCTCATAACCAGGCACGGGTAGGTAATAATAGATATTTTTATTTTCAGCTGAAAATGAAACTCGCTGACGAAATTTGTTTAAAAAATCAAGATAGGAACTCGAAATTTGGCTGAGTTGTATATCTTGTGGGGCAATTTCATCAGTTCGTTGAGGAATCGATCAGTTTATTCGTTTTGGAGATATAGATATAACTGTTAGTCTTTATGTCTTAGACTATTGGTCCCATTCAATTTTTTAAAAATGCTCTCCACGGTATCCTCTATCAAGTGCTATCAACATATATATACCCCCCTCCTTCCCCCCAAAAGAAAAATACTGAAATTCTTACTCATAATTTGCTAGATTGGTCGACACTTCTGTACAATAGTTTTCGTGGTAAACGATTCAGTGGCTTTCAATCAGAGCGTATTACCAATGGAATTGTTAGAAAAAAAAGAATAAAAACGATAATGTAGTGAATAGCGGTCAGGTGGCTACATATAAACTTGCTTGTCGTTCTTTCGAGTTTTGTATTCTTCATTTGATTATGAATGTCTACAATCAGTCGTGATCTACCCACTTTATAAGTTTAATAACTACAGAGCGATATTAAAATTATATACATGTATAGTTTACGTAGCGTTCAATGCAATTTAGGAGAAAATTGCAATTTTTAAATGTGAACTCCCATTCCCGTCATCCTTTCAACGATATTAATTACGATTTATTAGTAATTAGTAATTTGGCAATCGTTCTATATTTTGACTGTTGGAAAAAATGATGGCATTGTTCAGTATTTTTTTATTTATTTATTTCGTTCCAAGTATACCCTATTCGGGTTTTTACTAGCCCCCCCCCCCCC
>JAPYZM010003626.1:0-10836 GCA_030522845.1 Psyttalia concolor
ACCTCGCTTCGCTCGGTTAAATCGCGGATTACGGGCACAATGACATAAAATATTGTATGGAACTTGTGCGTAATATACTATTTCGATCACAAGTGATCGAAAAGGCACTTTTCGGCACGAGCTGAATGTAGCAGCAGTGACAAAATAGTATATTATGCCATAGGTGCCCGTAATCCGCGATTCAACTGAGTGAAGCGGATTACGGGCACAATGACATAAAAGATTGTTTGAAACTTTATAACTTGGTATACTATCACGGAACATGTACCCGTAATCCGTGATTCAACCGAGCAAAGCGAGATTAGAATCGCGCTATTACGGGCACCTCTGGCATAAAATATTTTATGTCATTCTGCCCGTAATTGAGCGATTGCAACCCCGCTTGGTTCGGTTAAATCGCGGATTACGGGCTGGATTTTATTGCGGATTATAATTAGTTTAGATATTAAGTGGTGAATTGAAGCAAATTCTCAAAAGAATTTGAAAAAATAAACAAAATAATTATTTTGAGGATGGTGCTGTATCCCTTTACCTAGATCGGATTACGGGCACTTATGGCATAAATACGATTCCCAGTGCTGCTGACGCAATTGATCAGTTTAGCAATGAATGTGAGTTAAAAATAAATAAATAAATACAGTTCAGGCATTAATTATTTATTTAAAAAGAAAATACAAATTTCTAGGTAATAAACCTTGCAAATATACTTCTAGTGCCTAAAAAAAGATATAAAAAATTAAGTTGTCTATTTTTTAGATAAACTAGCACAGCAGAATTGCCCAGCGAATTCCCTCGAATTTTCTGTTAACTATTTCTCTACTCCTGAAAGATCTTGTCCGATCCGAGTGAGTGATTTGCCTCGGTGCGGAGTGGCGGTGGTGCTGCTGGCGGGGCAATAGTTGCGATATCGATGTGACAACCCAAGGAAAATGAAAGACTCCTGAAAAAGAAGGGCGAGAATTCCATGGTGGGAATTTGCAGTCACTTTGACGTACAACCTCCAGTTTACAATCTGCGGCTTTCGTGCAGTTAACAGCGAACACTTCTTACTGGAAGACGTCTCGAGTCCAATTCTGGGATATACACGTCCACGGGAATCCGCAGATAGGACAGGTGATCTCTTCAATTTAGTTCTCTCGAGGCTTTTTCATTCCCTACCCGAGTTTTGTGACATTCAATTACGGGGAGTTCAGTGGGCCAAGTGTTTTATTGATTGAAATATTTGTTTTTTTTTTAACTTGACTTAATTGGTCTCTTGGGATAAATTCGTCTATCGAGGTATAAATTTATAATGAGTGGATTTGTTGAAGCGATTGTATTGGAAATTTTGAACAGGTGGTATTTCAAAATTGTTGAATGTTAAAGTGGAAAGTCTATTTAAAATTTTTGAAACTTGTTAATTTGTAATTTTTTTATTCAATTATTTATCTGATTGCTCAATTTGTTTTAATAATTCTGATGGTGTAGATTTGCGATTATATTGGGATAGCCATTTGGAAATTAAGAAATTTAAATTAATTGAAAGGATTCTAACTATTCAATTAACTATTCAATTATTCAGTTCTCGAAGCATTATAATATTTCCTCTTCACCTCTTCAATCATTCCGAGCTCCCGGAACCCTCAAATTAATAAAAAAAAAATCCCTTCGACATATTTAAATGCGACAAAACGAAAAGTCAACGAAAATCAGTTTTCCCCCTTCAATTGAGCAATTGTATTATTTGAATTTATTAGAAAAAAAAATGTCACGAACGGGACCACTTTTGCTGGTGGCAGCGATAGCATTGATAAATACGGCGAATGGTTTTCCGGACGGAGCGCCGGTTGATGCATGCGTTAAGGAGCGTCCGAATCAGCCGTATCACGCACAGATAAAGCCCCAGCCCGCAGGAACGAGTCCTTATCAAATCGTCCAATCATCTCGTCAATACGCACCTGGCACACAAGTCACGGGTAATTATCCGTGATTGATTGATTTTTAGGAGTATCTCCGGGGAAAATCTCGACTTCCTCGATCGAATAAAGTCAAAAGGGCGGCATAAATCATGAGAACACGAAAATCTTCGATCTCAGGGCGATTATGAGTCTGACATTTCAGTTTTATTCATGGGTAATTCCGGAAGAAATTGCTCGAGACATGACAGAATTTAAGTTTTTATTTATCGAGGACTTAAAATTATTTTGTAAGCAATTTTCAGATGCAAAAGACCTTAACATGTCAACCGTCTTCGGCCGATCTAGTCGATTTTAAAAAATTTTTTTGGGGTTTATCAATTTCAAGTGATTTCAAAATATTCAGGCTTAGAAAGGTCGTCAGTCGAGACTTTCGAAAATCACCAGTTGACGTTTACAGGACTCAATGAAAAATTTTCTGAAAACATCATTGGAGATTTTCAAATTAACCAAACCGCCCGTCAAATTTTGTATTCAACTCGAAAATGATTTTCACTCAATTTTTCTTCTTCACAATAAAATTAAACAAAAAAATTGGGAATTTTGAATGAATGAAAGTTATAAAGAAAACTATAAAACTATTATTATTTTTTATAAAATATTTTTCACTAAAAATTTGAGTGTAAATGCAATTACTTTTTTTTTCTTCCCATTTTTGAATTTCGTACCTCAGGTAAACAAAAAAAAAAAACCATAACTAAATAGTTTTGTTTTCATCTTTAACATTTTCTGTACTTGAATGAACCGACAAAAGTCGATTTGTAAATTGAAAAAAATTTAATTTTGTTTTTAATTTAAAATTGTCAAGTGTCCAATAGAATTGATTTTTTTTTTAATTTTCTATTTTTTGATAGTGAGCCTTCGCGGGGGGAGTTACTTCAAGGGTTTCTTCATCCAAGCGAGAGACTCAAAGAGTCACAAGTGGATCGGCTCTTTCTCTCACACGCCAAATACAAAAATTCACGACGAATGTAGCGCAGTAACTCATGCCGATCCAAAGGAGAAGGAGGAGGCGAGCCTCATCTGGAATGCACCAGCCACTGGCAGGGGTCAAGTCTACTTCACGTAAGAGTCGTTGATCATTGGCGTCCAGACTCGCGTGTCAAAACTATCGAAACCAGAAATAAAAACTATTAATCGGGATATTTTATCGGTGAGAGGTGGTTCTCCTCGACCTTTCACCCTCCGCCCATTCAATTGCTCGATTTTATTCCAGAGAAATGTCGCGTGTACCTCATTAGCATAACTCGGATTAATGACGAAACAATTCTTACATATGAGAAATGTCGGAATATCGCGAGTTGAAGGAACCCATTGATTCGATTACGAATGAGGAAAACTGGTTGCCCTCTTCGGTGACGATATTTCGTAATGGAAGTTTAAATCCTTTACATTGATCCGTCTTTTTTTTATTTCAGTGGCAGCATGTTGAAGGAGTACGACATATTCTGGGCCGATCTTGTCTCTCAGTAATGTCAAAGTAATTATGAGGTAAGATCGTTAAAAAATATTGAGTCATTCCTTTCGCCGCGAGCAATTCGACGAATCACGTATTCAGTAAATAGCGATTATCTCGAGAATGGTAAAGTTGAGCGGAAAATTCCATAAGAACTTTTTTATAGCTGATAAAATTTTAAACAGAAATATTTTTGTCGAGTTTTTCTCTAAAAGCAGTCCTTGACTAGATAATTTCATATTTACGAAATCTGTTGTAATGATTTCGTTCGATTTTTAGGAAGTTATCCTTTATTTTCATTTTTACTAAGTAGCGTTTATAAAAAAACAACGTATTTGAGGAGAAAACTCCGTAAATTCTTTTTTGTAACTGAGGAGTTTTTCTGTAAATAGTTCTGTTACAATTTTTCTTTAAAACCACTTTCTACGAAGATAACCCCACCTACAGAAAATTTGTTCCACTCGACTCGTTGAATTCTCACGAATTCTCTTGATTCAACGTTATCACAAATCACTCTGTATCTAAAAAACTATGGATTGAAGAGAAAAACTTCATAAGAGCTTTTTCGAAGCCTAGGGAATTACCAGCAAAAAGTTATTAATAAATTTTCTTCTAAAACGTCTCTCCACCGAGATAATTGAGTTTGAAATTTAATTGTTTCCTTCAATTCTCATGAGAAATTCTACAATAGCCTTTCACCAGTTTGTAAAAATAAAAAAATTCCCCGACAATTTCTTCAGGCGTAAAATCAAAGGGAAGTCATCAGTCAGCTCCACTCCTCGCAAAAGGTTACATCTACAATTAGCCCGGCCAAAGGAGTCAGTGGATGAAGGATTCTCAATGCAGACGTAATAAAATCGTATTTTTATCCATAAATATTCGTTCGGTTTGCCTCCGATAAATCCAAAGTTATGTACTTAATAAAACGACAAACAAGGTAAACGTGAAGTTTCCTCCAATTACCCCATTATCATCGAACATCTCGGGATCTTGTATTAATAGAAGTAAGAATTCACTAGAGTATTACATCTTACATTACGTAAGGTTTTTCTAGTCAGTAAAAGTGGGCCAACGCCACATGTGACGGGGATTCGAGATAATTGTCGTGGCGTGTGTATTTATCTCGAGGATTATTCCTTGGATTTATATTATCATCGAGATCATAAATCAAGACCTCTAGCAACTACATCTCGAGATTTTTTTCCCGACTCAAAATCACCTCAAATTATTTTTTTTTATCGAATTAAAAAGAACAGTCGAAAAACTTTCGATAAAAGTCCCATCCGAAACCGAAGATTTTATTGGTTTGATTTAATGAAACTCAATTTTATAAGTATGCCGTAATTTACATTTTTATCGGATTTTTAAAAATTATTATTAGGCGTTGTTGAAATAATTTTTTTCATGGAAATGGTAAATCAAGAATTCAAATTAAAATTTCAATATTTTTTGTGAATTTGTTTTCCCATTGCACGTGATAATCTGAAGGTAATACGTTTTCCTCCAATCTGTTGAGATGACATTCTGACGCACAACGGATCGATTGTCAAGAGATGGAAATAGGATTTCTCGTTCACCGGACGTTTTTTTTTATTTATAAAAAAAAGTTCGTTATGCTTGATTCAGTGGATTCAATGGAGTTTGCAGGATAAATTTATCAATAAGGATATTTATTAATATATTGCCGTCTCCCGAGTGATGGTAAGTAATTTATTAGAAAAGTCCAAGGGTCAATTAGTCTTTGTTGCACGGAGAGAAAAATTCAATAAAAATTACGTGTCCGTTCCGTAATCTGCCAATCAAAACAATATTCCGTAAAAAAATACGACACTGTTCCGTAGTTTTTACGGAATATTGTTGTGACTCGCAGATTACGGAACTGACACGTAATTTTTATTGAATTTTTCTCTCCGTGTAGAAAAAAAATGGGGAAAAATTCGTTAGCCTATTCGCACGTCAAAAAGGCGGGAGAACGGGCGTCGTGAACGTAGCCAAGTGATCAAATTTCAGCGAGGGAGTAAATTTTTCGTTCTTACTACAGTACTAAAGTAATAGATATGGAATTGTATTCGTGTTTTTTTTCGTTATATAAGCATCACGGACATATTGAAGCCTTGAAGAAAATTATCAAAGCAATTGCCGATATTGTCATTAGAATTCGTTCGTACTACTCACACGTCAAAACGCGCGACACGCAAAGACGAGCGCCGTGAATCTAACAGAATAGACAATCTCCACAAATAGCCAAATTTTTCTCACAGTACGCCAGGAAATTGGAAGTCGGTGTTTTTTCCATCAGGCAAGCATCAAGAGCTGAAAAAAAAATTATAAATATAATCGTCGATATAGTTCCAAAAATTCGTTCGTCTATTCTCCCGCCAGGGGGTCACCGTGACCCTATCCAAACAACCAAATTTCCACAAACGACCAAAATTTTCCTCACAATCCAAGCGGAAATTGCATTGGTGTTTTGCTTCTTTAAGTAGGCATCAAGGGCTGAAACAAAAATACAAAAATAATTTCCGTTAGCCCAAAAAATTCATTCGTCTATTCTCCCGTCCCTGGCCGGTGAGTCCCGTACTAAACGACCAAAATTTTCGTCCCAATGCGATATGAAATAGTATCGGAGTTTTTCTCATTCCGGTAGGCACAGCAAATTCGTCTAGTCTACCGTCAACGGGTCGCCGTGACCCTAGCCAAACAACCAAATTCATTCGTCTATTCTCCCGTCCCTGGCCGGTGAGTCCCGTACTCAACGACCAAAATTTTCGTCCCAATGCGATATGAAATAGTATCGGAGTTTTTCTTATTCCGGTAGGCACAACAAATTCGTCTAGTCTACCGTCAACGGGTCGCTGTGACCCTAGCCAAACAACCAAATTTCCACAAACGACCAAAATTTTCCTCACAGTCCGCCAGGATATAGCACCGGTATTTTTCTTCTTTAAGTAGGCATGAAGGGCTGAAACAAAAGTACAAAAATAATTTCCGTTAGTCCCAAAAATTCATTCGTCTATTCTCCCGCCCCTGGCCAGTGAATCCCGTACTCAAGGACCAAAATTTTCGTCCCAGTGCGATATGAAATAGCCTCGGCGTTTTTGATATTCCGGCAGGCATAACAAATTCGTCTAGTCTACCGTCAACGGGTCACCGTGACCCTAGCAAAAAAAAAACAAATTTCAAAAAACCACCAAATTCTTCTTCATGTAAGCATTACGAGCTGAAAAAAAATTACAAATATAATTGCCGATATATTCCCAAAAATTCGACTCTTTATTCTCCCGTTAAGGGGCGCCGTGACTCTAGCCAGCCGACGAAATTTCGATAGACGTCAGAATTTTTCTCTCTCACCCCAGAAGACTTCCCTCCAGTCGTCTGGCGACCCCGGAGAGAGCTAAATAAAACGCTAAAAGGTTATCAAACAAGATCGTCATGGAATTGAGACGTGGCTTTTCTCCCCCGTCAACAATTCCTTGACTGGAGTCAAGCCGATGCCCGCTCTCACCAGTCGCGGACACCGTGCGGTGAACTCCTGCCCCCGTGCAGGGGCTGGGGAGGTATGAGGGGCTGATTTCTCATAATGTGGGGTCGCGCCGGCGCCTTGGGGTCGCGACTCGAAGCCGCGGCCCCCGATAGACCCCGAGCCACCTCGACGCCGTTGCTCGTCGGCTGTCCGTCGACCGTGACGCATTCCCACCAGCGTCTAAACAAAGAAAGGAGCACAGCAAAATAAGAACAAAAGAAAAAGATATACCCCCCCCCCCTTTTTTTCCCCCGCGGGGAAAATAATTTTTCTCGAATTTTCCTGTGTTCGCGGGTGAGTTATTGAAGTGCATTGTTCTCGAGAGAAACTGTCTCGTGAATACATGAGTCCCGATGGGAGGGTAATTCCGAGTAGAAAGAATGTAATATGATAAGGAGTGAAGCGACGGGCCAGTGTGTCCGTGGCAAGGATTAGGATAATGCACCGAGCCCTGGGAGAATCATCAAGAATAATTCGGCTAATATTTCTGATTTTGGCGTCATGGCTTGTCCTCGGAATTCCGGCCCGAGGGGACCCGGACCCCCCAGAATTCACGACAATCGAAGGTAAGATTTAAAATGAAAACATCCGCATTAAAAAAAATACCCTCCCTTTTCCGTCCATTATCGCCGAATCCGCGGGAGATAGCGCATTTTTTATTAAAAACATTTTTATCGCCCTCGAAATTCTACACAAATAAGGTCTTCATGATTTTTTTTTTATCTCTTTTGGATTTGGAGATATCACGAGAAATGTAATCCTCGTCCCATGAGACATGAATAATTCAGTGAAAACTTTGAATCATTAATCAACAAGAGCGAAAATTTTGTGAAAGGAGTGGAAATCTCTTCATCTCAAACTCTCAAACTTCATTACTAGAATTAACCTCGGATAAAGACCCATCGCGAGTCGTTTTAATTGGATTTCCAGAGCGACTGCAAACTCTGTTTCAATTAGTCCGGATCTTTAGGAAAAAAAGTGGTTAAGGAAAATATTAGTCAGCCGCGCGTGGATTGCCCTCGGCATGAGGAGCTAGCCGCAGTGGGCCTTTGCCAAATGCCCTAAACATTAGTATCGACTCACTCGTATTTTTGCCAACTTCAATCTGCCGTGGGCTCGAAAAACGGAGGCGGAGAAAATATAAAGAAAACGTGCAGCAGGTTGGGACGCGAAATGTCCATTGAATGACGTCAACGATTTTTCTACACTCGACTTTCCTTTTTCAATTTATTCCACAAAATGATGCAATCACGCGAGCATGTGGCACCCTCCCCTAACCGTATATTTCAACTTTGGAAACGGGAGAATTCGATTTTTCCGGGTCCTCGCGCCCCTTGTGTCGCATGTACAATCGATGTTCGTCGTTTTTTCTTTTCGTTTTTTTTTCGCCAATTTTTTTTACAATTTTTTCTTCCTCCCGAATCGCCGGCTTTATTCAGGTCTCCTATTCTTTGAATGATTTACTCCAGTCCAGGTTTGTTGCTTATTTTTTTACCATTGTTTATTCAATTTTTTTTTCCTTCTCGGGTTTTGGTTTTGTCGATTTTTCTCTCGGGGGAATCTCTTTTATTTATGACTCCAATAATTTATAAGGAAGTTATTTACACTTTCTGGAGGCACTTTTGTAACAATTTGAGGACAAGTATCGTTGGTTATTTATCCATTTAATTTTTTTTAATTTATCTTTTTAATTATTTACTCAACTTGTACTTGTTTCACTGATTTTATTTGCGTCGAAATTTATTTCGGTTCTACTGTTTAAACAATTTCCCCTGTTTATTAATTATTATTGTTTGTCCATGTTCTTTTTTTCATTGTTTAAATTCTTCAAATATTTTCGTAAATATCCAGGGGCCCTTGAAAAATTGATTTCTTTTTTTTTTGTTTTTTTCCAATTTGAGGTTGACTGTCGTTAGTTAGCTTTGCAAATTGTTAATACATAATTCCAATGACTCGTGAATAATTTATTGGCTACCTTCGATCTTATTTGGCGAACCAATTTGAGCTCAACTTTTGTTATTTCTTTTTGTCCGTTATTTACACAACTTGTTTTCCTTTGTTGTCATCAGTATTTCCCATGTGTCCGTCATATGCAACAACCGCAGAGGATCGAAGTGTCGTTGCATTACCCTGTGACCTGTTGTGTACAAGCGGGGTCGATAGCAGTAGTATAAACCCCGCGAAAATCAGACCGCCATTATAACACGAGCGCTGAAACGATTGTTCCAAGATATCGATGCGCCGGCAAATTGCGACGCAGTAGCGGAGCCCCCAATTCCTCTGGCAATGAAACCCCCGAATTACTGATCGTCAGATCTCTCGACGAATTGAGGAAAAAAATTATCTCGACTTTTCAAGGAATTCGAGTCCACTGAATCTAAAGTCAGAATTTATCTCAAAATTCCCATTATTTTTTCAGTTTTGCTTCAGTTCTCCACAGATATCTTGGAATCTGAGGGAGATATCCAAATTTTTCTTACTACATTATTTGTAGAACGAGTTGAGAGCTACAAAAAAGAATTTGATGTAAATTTCACTATCTCTCTCCGTTTCGGAGATATATCAACTCAAACTTTTCACCCTTTTCTTGCTGAAGGCTATTTTAAGGAGCGCGAGGGTCGGGCAGCCTCTGTTACAATCAGAGATGAAGTGGTGAAACAATTTGAGTCAATTGGATTTCCATAACCATATACAAAGGACACAATCTCAAAAACAATCTGGACTTAAAGTGTATTCAAATTGAGTCTCATTATCTGGCCGCCAATAATTTTCAATTCACTCACTTCACGCGGCCGATTCCGCGTAATTATTGATAAAAATCATTCTATTTTGCCCCACCCTCTCCAAAATTCAGTGATAATTAATAAATGATAATGCTAATTTTTTTAATCCGCGCAAACTTTGAAATTTGCATTAAATTAAAAGCAAAATTTTCAACTCAATTCACCGATTCGTCACTTTTTAATAAATAACCAGGAATTCAAGCCAGATATCAAAATTAGTGTTAAAATATTATTTTTAGAACGAATCGAGAGCTATAAAAAAGGTTATTACAAAAATCTCGATAGCTCCATTATTTACCGCAAAATTATGCGATCACTCTGTAAATAGATCGTTTCGCTACTTCCCTAAACTGAAATCCTCTCCAGAGTTGAAAAAAGAAAAAAACCATTTAAAACCGAATTTAAACGTCCCGTGCATTGGTGAGATATCCAAGAATAGAAAGAAGATAATCGGCGGGATAATTTCGCCGAGTCAAATGACCCAAAATGAAAGAACACACATCCGCAATGCAGAGTTCAGTGGAAGACTTGCGACGTCACATTTTCAGCCAACGAGAGCCTTGAAACTTTGCGGAGATCTGAGAATGATGCATTGCACCCATAATCGCATGGCAGTTTTTCGTTCCAACGATACGAAGGAGAACTCTTTTTTAATCCCTCAAAGTTTCTTCCCGAAATCCCTTCTCACTCCCACCCGGGCCCCTCTTTCTCCGTCTCCCCCGGCCGTGAGTTTTCCGTTTGTTACGGCGACAGTTCGTGAGCTAAAGAGGGACGAGTGAATCCCTTGGGGCATGTATTTGAGCCCCATAATCCCGGAGAACTGCTGGGACCCTCCGGGTTTACCGGCAACAATCCCGAGTGTCTTTTGGTTCAAAGGATTCTTTGTCAGGCTCATCAGACACTGTCTGACCAGCTCTGATCCGTCTTACTTGACTTAATCCCTCCGTTCCAATCCACTAATTCAGTGACTTTGTCTTGTCGTGTGTCGAGGAAATGGATAATTTTCTTTTTCTGTCGGTCTATCCCTCGTGGAAATTCGTCGACAGATTCTGTCAAATTCAGACAGAAAATGTAAATAAATGTCATATTCTGACCAACTTTTCTGTTTAAAATTTAACA